>JAKTRH010000083.1:0-62297 GCA_030579575.1 Sporopachydermia lactativora
AGGGAATGGTGGCTTGCTAGTGCGTCAAGACTGAATTCTTCGATATAGAGGACGTCTCCCACATTGGTATTTTCAACAAATAACCAAAGTAAAGGTAGAAGACAAGGAAAACTTTATTAGATAGCAAAAGATATATAAAGAGAGGCGAATCCCCCTTTGGAGATTCTATTTCTCAACTACTTATTTACTTATTTTATATAATCAAGCAATTCAACATATACTTCCCCTATAACAATCGTAGGTATATCAACAAAAATGACTATGCTAGTCATATCCTCGGGATGGTAATTGGAAAAGAATTCGAACATCACATTGATGAATCGAACACTCCTAAACAAAACATTCTAATCCTTCCAAATGAGATCGGCCAGCCCAGAACCTATATTGATGTGCTTCTTGAGTTGATAAATTTCAAATATACAGGGCAATTCCAGTAGATAATTTCATCAAACCCAATAAACAGCTCATAGCAGAGCTCAAGTCATCCGATATTGTTCTAAATGAAAAATTAGCAATTGCCATATACATTCATAACTTGGAAGGAGGGTATAAGTGGTTGAAAAATCAACTAAAAGCAACTGCAAACATAACTCAACTCAGTCAAGTTACGACGGCAATACAATCAGTTTCAGTCGATTTCCAGACACCCGCTAATACTGGGAACATGTATCAGCTAGAAATTAATAATGTTAAGCAGGTACCAACATGCAAGTACTGTAAAAAGAAAGGCCACATCTTCGACGACTGTCGCAAACGTAAAAGAAACGTACTTCGACAGAATCAAGACAATCAAGAAAAAGAAAACGGATACATATCGCAATCAGGAACTAACAAACATAATTCTGAGCCATCAAAACTCCGAAAAGAATGAGGCCAACTATGGGGGTACTTATATAAACAACATTGGTCAAGGGAGGCATCTCTACCCCCGACTAATCATTGATACAGGTGCACAGACATCTATTGTTAACAACTTGGTTTTATTAAAAAATTACAAAAGAGCAAAAAAAGATGATAACTCACTTCTTGGTCCAACAGGATAATCCATCTCGCCTATTGGTTTGGGGGAATTTGAAATTCAATTTGCTATAACAGAAAATATAAAAAAAAAAAATATTTGTTTATTATAACCCAAATTTAAAAAAACAGCTTACTCAGCTACTCAGACCTATTATCATGTGGTATTCATCTAATCTCAGAGACATCAGTTGGGCCGCATTACCTTAAATCAACCTCTGGAACTATTCCTTTGATCTATGATAATGGCTATCTCATCCTGGAGACAGCGCCAGTTCCTAAATGCTTAAATAATGTTTCGGATCACCATTCCCGATTCGGTGACATTGGAAATTACTTGATACAGTTAACAATTGTTCGCTACCATGCGAAGCACGCAAGGCTGGCTCTTCCGGTGAAGAAAATTTCGCCATGAAAGTATCATCAAGCGTGCTAGAGGGATGCATCATAAAACCAAATAGGGTAAATAGAGAAGTAAAAACTTACAACAGAGAAAAACAGAATATTCAGATTGACTTTATTAGAGTCTCAGACTTGAGCTATTGCGATCTTACACTATATTGACATAAAGTTAATGTATGAAACAACATGTAGATTAAAATCTCAACTATAATCTACATGTAAATTGACCAGTATTTTGTATATATCTACATGGATTTGTATACACACTCTCTTTCTCCTAGTCCTCAGAATAGACGAGAAAGAGGGATAGATAAAGAAATAAGGAAGTTTGATAACAGGTTATGAGCCAGTACAGTAGGAGAAGGGCGTGGCGTCAAGATGAGTCAGAGAGTTGCAAGAAGAGTTATAAGGGTTTGGCACCGGTCGAATCCAACAGTTACCACTCTCTCCGCAGCGTCAGACGCCAACCGTCTGGCGGACCGCGTGGATCTCGGTCCATGAGGGAGTGGGCAGGTCAAACCTGACTGCGTGTGTACAACCACACTTAGTGCTAAGTCCTCCGCGGGTGAAATTCCAAACAGTTTCGGGGCCGGTGACTCTTATATCTTTACAACACTACGAAATATAACAGCTAGTCGTTCCCTTGGCTCTCTCTCACCTTTGCTTACACCCCTACTTCTCGTTCTACTGACTTCCTTCCTATTTCGGCAAAGCAGTCACAAAAAAAAAAAATTTTATTTCATACGTCTTCCTAACAACAACATTAATAAGGAGAAAGGGGATTCGACCGGGAACAAGAAAACCACAGGAACGATATTCAAAACCCAATCAACACTTCATCAATTTGATACTAAAAAAAAAAAAAAAAAAAAAAAAAATGACTTCCTTCACGGCTCCCTCCACCCCTGATTCGGCGACTCCTCAGGATAGCTCTCAAGCCTTATTCTCATCCCCGGCAATCACTGATCAAGGCGTCACGGCGGCCGACTTAACGGCAATAATGACAGCAGCAGCCGCAATTTGCCAGTTATTGCCGGACAGTTGGTCTAATCCCATTCAGTTTAAATCTGATCCGCTGCTCTTGAGTAAACTTCATCAGGTCTATCAAACTTTGGGCCAAGCGGCCACCGAATTTAGGGTACTCCTCGACCATCCTATTCCAGCAATCTTTGAGACTGGGCCGGAAGCCTTTCGTTTAGCTGATATCCCTCCGCCCTTATTGGGCAAATACTGGAAAACGATTCATGGAGGTCTTTGCCTGTGGCTTGCAAAGTTCCTCATCCCTGAAATTGGCTCGTCTTTAGTTCATATGGATAGTTGTGTTGAGATTATAAACAAATTAAGATCTTTAAAATCGGATGGTAGCAGGAAACTGGATATCCTCTACCAGTTGAATAACAAAAGTTTTTCACAAGTTCCTTGCGTGACAGACTTGATCAACTCCAAATAGCAAGCGCCCAATTTCTACGCGATTTTGGAGTCCGTGAGCCGGCCCAGGCCTGGTGCACAATGTACACGATGATGCGTCTGGAATATGAAATGCAAAGTTATCCGGCACTATGGGCTGCTCTTCGTAAATATATCATTGAATATATGCGCACGCATGACCACTTAGACTTTAGAACGGTGGAACAGCTGATTTCGAATAAAGGGTTGACACATCTTGAACTTCCGGTGTCCCGTGAAAACACTCAAGGCTACGCCTTTCAACTACAACCGGTATTTGGAAAAGAATACAAAACTAAACAATTGGAATACGCTCACAGTGCGACAAGAGCCGAGGCAATGGACAACATCCCGGAAACCAAACCAAGGGGGGCGCCTCGCAAGCAAACTGCGACGTACTGTAAACGTTGTGGCGAAAAACACCCAATTGGGAAACACACTAAAACCCGTTCCCCACAAGCTAGCTCCTCCTATAATACAGCGGACCACCACGTGGCTCCAACTTCTAAGCGGGAATCACTATCTAAGTCCCCCTACACTCAACCGCTACTTCTCTATGACTCTGGGGCTTCCCATATGATTGTTAATGATATCACAGTCTTGGTCGATCCTCAACCTGTGCATCTCGAACTACGGGGAGTTGGGGGGATAACTGCCGTGGCTAAAGCCATTGGGTTTCTATCACTTTGTTTCCCTGACGACACTGTCTATACATTCTCCAATACACTGTTTGTCCCAACGCAGATTAGTGTCCTCCTGTCCGGGGTCGCCTTCGTCAATCACGGTTTTCATGTCGCTTTGGGGAAAACAATAAACATCACAACACCCCAGGGACGCCATTCCAATCGGGAAGCTCTCTGATGTGGGGTATGTGATGGATGGACTACAACTGCTCCAGTCATCAACCCCCCGGATGGCTAACGTTAGTTGTCCAGCGGACATCCAAATTCTGAAAAAAAAAGACGCCACAAGCCGATCTCAGTCCCACAGATATCATGACGTGGCACATTCGTTACGGACACGCCTCTGCCGACACCTTGCGACTGATGGGACACCATGTGGGGCGTCATCAACAACTTAAACTACAACAGTGCTCTATCTGTGTCCATACCAAACTGAAACAGCAACCACACACCAAGCGACTACCCATTAGGACCAACCGAGTACTACAAATGGTACATGTCGGGACCGTTCTCCAAATATGACGGTTCCAAATTTTACGCCACCGTGGTAGTCGACGACTACACTCGGTACACCTCGGTTATCATCACCGACGACAAGAAATCTATAGCGTCTTCCGTTGCTACTCTACTTGTCCAATGGATGCGACTTCACCAGTTCCAGATCTCCATTCTATAAACGGATCACGGAACGGAACTCAAGGCAGTCTTGGACGAGCTGTGCTCAAAGCAGTTAATCGAGCGTCACCACTCGCCCGAATATTAGCCAAAACACAATGCCATTGTCGAGCGACAGATACAGAAATTGAAACTCATCGTAAAATTCATATTGGATCCTTTCTCATCCACGTCCACTCCACTCGTGGCTGCTCAGGCATTCCAGTTTGCCGGGGTACTGTGTAATGTTCGATGTCATCACAGCACTGGGACACGCCCCATCGAACAGTTTTATGGACTATGTCCTACCATTCCCGCCATCGACTTTGGATCTGTTGAGATAATCATAAATACAAGTCTGTTCATTATTGTTTCCGTTATATTTTGCTCTGCATCTATATGTAGTTATCTACAAGAAAGCAGCAACTAGCATAATAGTGCATGATTGTTTTTAGATTAAGATTTGGAAATGAGTTTGAGCTAAAATTTGAGTCAGTTAAGATTGTGCATTGCGTACGTGATATAGTTAAGCTCTGATATTGAGGGGTAAGGGGCAATGCCAAGGATGCAGCCACATTACCGTGGCGTGATTAAGTGGAAATATTTTCACTTACCTCTCACTGCTCAGTAATCCCTACATTAATTGAAAGTATATAGCTAGGGGTAAATCCCCTTCTCCTGTTGTTTGATATCTAGTTAGTTTTATATATTTTGAGTACACAAGGCTCTACACAACCCGAACTGAACCCGAACTGAACCTGAACTGAATCTGAACCTGAACTGAATCTGAACCTGAACCTGAACCTGTCTAGCTACTTGTGTTGCTATAGTTAGGTTTATTTTGCTAAATAAAAGATCGATTTGTCTGGAATACTTAGGTATCGGAGATCTGTTTGAATACGCAGCTTAATTATTATCTGGGTCTGAAAGGACTGGCTAGGTAATTTCCGATACTTATTTCAGCCTACAAATAAATCTTTGATTAGTTTAATAAATCTATTCTATAGTTTTGCTTCCCTGTATTAAGGGCGCCTCGCACCCGCAAAGAGATTGCAGAATATCAACAGTATTGATTTCTTATATTTCATTTCGTAGAGATCCGAGTTGTATACTTTTGTGCTAAATAATTTTTCCAAGTACCATCATAATTAAAGTTCACCTTCCATATTTGTGCATCAAATCTCCCAAAAAGGAAATAGTCTAATTTCACATTATGTACAGAAACAAAAAGTACTTTTTGTCGCAAAAAGTTTTTGTCGTTCATGAAGTCCGATTTTGACTTTTTGCGTCATCACTGGTATTTATCACTCTAAAACTTATGTTTGTAAAATAATAACAATCTGAATTTGTATTTTTTCCGTTTCCAGATAAAAGGGATTTATTACTTGAGGGTTATTCTCCAGTTCTGTCGTTTTCCCAAAACAGTAATACTTAAGTGCATTATTGCACCACCGGTTCCGACTAGAACGAGTTTTCCCAAAAATCCCCAACTCAAGTAATTTTTCCAACTTTTATACTGGAATAAGTCTAAGTACATAATATACTAATATATAATAACTAAATAGTAATAAATACAACACTCAAAGTTGTGCTAAACAATGATTGTTAGGCGGCTGGAGCTTGTGTACTTGGTCCAGGTCGACCACTAACAACCTGTACCGGAGCTCAGCGCTAACAATGGGAAATCTGAATGTGGTTGAGCAAATTCAGATTTCCTAATACCAAATAGAAAGGAGTCTGTTAGTTTGAGACACATCTCAACACCTACAACACACGATAGGCGATTACTAAAGCAATGCATTAGATATTTACGTGGAACTCGGAACTATGGCAAATATTACCCCAAGGGAAGGAACCTTCTGCAGTTGATTGCATACTGCGACTCGTCGTTTAATTTGACCGCTAACGGCCACTGCACAGCCGGGTACATAGTATATCTTTGAAACATGCCGATACACTGGAAAAGCTACAAGCAACAGATAGTCGCATTATCTACTACTGATGCAGAACTGGTTGCAATGAGTGATACGTATCGGGAACTACTATTTCTGAATAAGATTTTATCAATTTACAATGAGGGAGAGAGGAAACTAACGTTGTTAGGTGATAACGCAGAGGCTATATTTAATGCTCAGAGTGGAAACGTTAACCACAGAACAATGCATCTAGAACAAAAATACTTTTATATTAGAGAAGGAGTGGACAAAGGGATGCTAGTAGTGAATTATGTAAGTGTTGAGATTCTGCGATCTCTTTGCGGGTGCGAGGCGCCATAATTACAGGGAAGCAATATATAGAATACATTTATTAAACACAACAAAGATTTATTTATAAACTGAAATAAATACTGGATATTACCTGTAGAGTCTTTTCCGACCCAGATAATAATTAAGCTGTTTGTGGAAACAGATCTCCAGTATTTACGTATCTCAGAATAAATCGATCTATAGTTATGCAAAATAAACCTAACTATAACAACTCAAGTAGACAGATAGACAGACAGACAGACAGACAGGCAGACAGGTAGACAGACGGATAGGCTCACAGGCTCAGATGCAGACAGGTAGACAGATGGATAGGCTCACGGGCACTAGGCAGACAGGCAGACAGGCAGACAGGTGTACAGACAGACAAGCAGACAGGCAGACAGACGGATAGGCGGACAGGCAGACAAATACAGGGTGTTTGTTGTATGGCGCCTTGTGTATTTGCCAAATATATAAAACTAACTAGATATCAAACAACAGGAGAAGGGGATTTACCCCTAGCTATATACTTTTCAATTAATGTAGGAATTACTAAGCAGTGAGAGGTAAGTGAAAATATTTCCACTTAATCACGCCACGGTAATGTGGCTGCATCCTTGGCATTGCCCCTTACCCCTCAATATGCTTGTTTCCATGTTGTTCCTCTGAACCTCAATAGCATATAGACCAATCTTAACTGACTCAAAGTTTAGCTCAAACTCATTTCCAAATCTTAATCTAAAAACAATCATGCACTATTATGCTAGTTGCTGCTTTCTTGTAGATAACTACATATAGATGCAGAGCAAAATATAACGGAAACAATAATGAACAGACTTGTATTTATGATTACCTCAACATGGACTGCGTTGAGAGTTGATCCAACCCATAGTGGAGAAGGCTCTTTCGCAACTCATAGAAGAAGAGCAGATGCTGAAAAGTTTGAGGGCACAGGGAGCAAGTGATGGAAAACTATTCTGATGTTGCCAGTAAAGAAATGGCTCGACATCCCGATATCTTCCAAGGTCGATATAGGCCACCAGCTCCTCCACAACCGCTTGTTGAATCTTCAGTCTCCGTTCAGCTGACGAAATAAAATCTTTTAAACAGTTTTTTTGCTTTGTTTTGGAAACCTTCAGATAGGTGTATAGTGTAACGCGGATCTAGAAGCAATAAAAGTAAGCCTAGAGCACAATCCACATGTTTTGAAAATAAGTTTGAACAGCAATCCTCAATCCTGGCCACAGTTTCCGGTTCGAAAACACAGTCTGCTTGGCCTAATTTTGTTAACACCCCGTGAATGACTCTCAGACACATAGCTGATGCGTCTGACACCTTAACCGCCCAATTTTGTAGAGCTACTATACCCCGCATAAGCGGCTGAAGTATACTAATAACCTTTTTTCACTTTCAGCCAAAACGTAGCATCCTGAGTTATGTAACTTTTAGTGGCAGAGCTCCGTCCATCTCTTCAGAAATATAAATCAGTGAAGGCCTGTTCTCGTTTAAAGAATGGAGGCAGTGATAGAGTGCCGAGAAGCGAGTGGCACTCACACTTGCCAACTTCGGAGCATTTACATTTAACTTTTCACTAACTTCCTTCAGCAACATTGTAGATTTTCAGGACTTATTAATAAATCCGATAATGACTGGACATTATTTAAAGATCTTTTTAAGCTCATTACATTTAAATAGGGAAGCACAAAACAGATTCAAACTGTGCACCACGCAGTAAACACTCGTAATACCTGTATATTTCTTCGAAACAAGGGATCGTAGCTTCTTTATATTAGCCGCGCCATCCGTCACTAACCCCGCAATCTTGTCAGGGCAAATCATCTCAAACACGTGGTCCAATTTTTCAGCCAAGTAGTCTGCAGTGGCGCTAGCCGTACCCAATTCAATGACGTCATAGAGCAGTTCTTTGCCGCCAGGGGTCACCAGGGTTATACTGTATAATGGTTCATTGGCTCTTGAAGTCCAGCCGTCAATAGATACCGACATATAAGGTGTTGAGTTTATTACGCGTGTTACTTTTCTATTTACAAGCTCGGTATATTGTGGTAAAAACTTTGATGTGAATTCGTAGCGCAATACGTGGTGATACTTGGGATTCATGTATTCAAAGAAAGCAATCACAGCAGGATCATCAAAGAAGCTAAACGGCACAGCAGTTGAGAAAATTAGGTAACAGAGCACATCTTTAGCTCTTGTACTACTGAAACTCAAATATCTCTGTTCTTGCTTCATACTCTCGAAATCCGTAATGCTCAAAGCATCCGGAAAGTCTCTTCCACTTTGAACTTTCCTTCCTTTCTAACCTGTCTACAACGGAGCAAATGTTCTATCATGGCATAACTGGGACGCCCGGCTACAACAGTAGAACATGCTTTACATTTTGCTTTTAGACCCTGAACTCGGTCAAAATAACTCCATGCTTTATGTCTCTTTCTACCTGCCCTGTTACCCGATGTTTCACAATCAGTTGTCTCGATAACCGCTTGGTCACTCAAGGGCTGACTGGATTGACTCTCGGATAGTTCTGGATCATACACCCCAAAAACATCACTCTCTGGAGCTGCTCTTTCAAAAGAAAGCACGAGTTGTCGTTTCTTCGCAGACATGAATATTACTAATTAGACTAAGTAGATAATTTAGTAAAATAACTACCATGTAATAACAAGAGTGATCGGTCAACAAAATAGAAGAAGAGGCCCTTATATAGATGCAAACCTCATAAACAACCCATCCAATTCTAGACTTTGATTGGTTGTTCATGAGCCAATCATAGTGAAATAACTTCTTTTTATCATTTTTAATTGACTCTACTAATTTGTTTGATTCTAAGGAGAGCTAAGTGACACTGGTGCTGCTCGTAGTTGATTTCTTTCAAGCATACGATTTCAAAGATTTGCGAAAATGTGCGAAACAGAACTATTGAGCCTTTGCATAACGTTGCATATAATTGCATATAGGTACGTCGAAATTTGTTATATGTCACATGTACAAAATCTTAAATTTCTACTAGTGTCTCGATAGCGTTAATGAAGAGAGGTTACTACAGAATTTACATAAATCCAGTTTCTGTGAATATTATGTTTTCACAATCTGGGATCCTCAATTTTAGCAACAACCCTGCTATTCTATATATTGCTTCCCTGTAGTTATGGCACCTCGCACCCGCAAAGAGAACGCAGAATCTCAACAAATATATGTAACACAAATTACTTATGTATTTAATGAATTTCCTTTCTTATTTTCGTAACAATTGAAACCGAAAATGGAGATTTTATACCACGTGCTACCGCATATTTGTGCATATTCCTACAGAAACTTTGCATAAAATGAAAAATTAACGGAAATATCTGTAGCATATGCACCGGTCTTCTTACATTTCCTGGCCGAGGCCAAGTAAATTACTACGTAAGTTGTAGACTAATTAATAATTCATGTTATATTAACTTAGTAGTATAATATTATATTGCTATGTAGATTATAAGGATATTTTGGAGCTCAATACTTGAACGACTGGTATGAATTGACGGCTTTCCAGACTAGAACAAGATAGAGCTTTTCAGTGACTATTTCTCACCAAAACCAACTGATAATTGATTGATTGAAGTATATAGCAATAGTATATAATAAATGGATATAAATATTAACAAAAATAGAGCTATTATCACGTTCTGCAGCTAGACAGTTGATTTCTCGGTATACTGGTTCGGCTTAATAAAGTTCGACTTGCATATACCCGCATGAAAACTTCCGAATTCGGAATTTATGTACATACATTTCATAAATGAATTGATTTAATAAAACTAATTTATGCTGGAAAAAAATATATTTATTTTATGTAATTAATTAATTCCGATTTTGAATTGTTTCCACAACCCTGATCATATGTAAGCAAATTCGCGTACGGGAGCCATATAAGGGCTAATAAATCAAAATAAAAGAGAATTGTATAATAGTTTTATTAGAAAATATAAATTAAACAGTTATTTAGTTCATATAACTTATAATATTCTGCAATCTTGTAGATCTAGTCCTTACAGCTGGTACATTGGACTTAACGGTAGATCCTTTTACTTCGTGTCTCATTTCACCCTTTACTTCATATCTCACTTCAGGCTTCCGTTCGATTCCACTTTGAGTATATCGACAATTCATTTTTTGGCACTACATTACATTAGCTACATATCTCTATTGCTTTATATATTTACGAATCAATTTCACCATTGTGTAGTTATTTTTTTCTATTTTCTTGTTTCTCTTTCCTCTTTCAAACTGTACCATTCAATACAGTCCCGGACAGCCAATCGTCTCGTTGTACGTCGATTGTTCGGATCCCTAGGACTGTTTAGGACCCACGCTTACAGAGCGCTCGGGTGCACGGGGTTGTGCATGGAAGTCAATCAGTGGGCCCCCCTGACCGTTCGATGAAGGGTGAAAACAACTCGGCCCACATCGCTTTCGTCATAAAGGCGGTCCGGGACGGGAAAGGTGCCCGTAGGGCTGTCGTAGGCCGATGGAGAGCCGACCGCTCAGGGTCGCGGGGGGCGAAAGCCAACACAGAAGCTGACCGGTGAGCCCAAATCAGGGCATCGGCAGTCTGTGGTGACCAGGAAATCGGCTCTATACAATTATAGGATATTGTTCCTTATTGTAACGCGTGAGTTGGGTGTGAATTCAATTCCCGCGACATCCTCTACGGCAGATCTACGGGTACCTTTTCTTTATTGATTACATAATCTTATACAATCTGATTTGGAAGTTTATCCGAGATTCGGGTTTTTCCGAATTGTGGGGTAATTCCCTTTTCGAAAAATTGTGATCCCAAGAAAATCTCTAGATCAGTATTGTACTAAGATGTGTTTTATTTCAATAAAAGCAATTTATAACAATTTATAACAAACTATATACCATCAATATGAAATCCAATACTAAATACACAATTCGTCCTTGTAGGATGGCTCATTGTATCCAAGATTTTGTCTTAATTCAGCAATTTCCTCTGCTGTTATATCAAATTTGCACATTCTTTTATCATGTCCAGGCTCATGACAGAGTGAGCAGCATCTCTGCAAAGCCTTGGGAAGTCCTGCCTTGGTTGATGTTTTATTATTTACATTCTCCGGCTCGATTAGACTACAGTTAACCGGCTCAAAGAGTAATACATCAGCCGGGACTTCCTGTAGGTGTTGCATAGGATATATGTAATTCAATTTCAAATAGTTAGCTCCAGCATGCTTACAGGGTAGGCCGTAATCTCTTGTAAACGTTCCCGAACAGCATTCACCCCCAGCGAATGACTCTCTTGAATTTTTTCCAAGGCTCTCTGAAACACATCATGAATTAAATGATTGAGAGTAGGGAGAATCCTATATGAACCCTGACGCACCTTGATACACTGCAGGCTGTACTGGAATAGCCTCTGGTCGGCTGTACTCTTGTGTATCTGGCAGAACAAGTCAATAGGTGGTCTGCGTCGTAGTTGATGGTACTTCATGGAGTTGTTCATGCTCTCAACTCTCGAAGTCGTTCAACAACCATCAGTTAGGAAGTTAGCGGTCAGACTCTTGGCCCAATGTTCCTTATACCTGAACCATTGTGTGTCGAAGTGTTTCCAGAACCTTGGGGAACTAATCTGAATTGCTTTGGCTGTGCGAGCAAATAACTGAGTATCAGTTGTACAAAGCAAAGTCAGAACATTCTTCAGCATCCGGTCTGGATTGAATGTGGAACAGGATTCACGAGCGGTACGAAAGGTCGTCACAATTCGTGCCTTGACTAATAGCGTAAACAAATATTCATTTATTCCTATACATAGTAATATTTATTACTCTCATATATAGATTCAAGTTTATTATTATTTTTGATGTGTATTTATGATCACATAATATTTAAAGAAGTCTGAGAAGCCTGGGAGCTATATTGTTTACGTCATACATATCTGATTCATGAGACGGGAGTTCTGAAGATATAAAAGCTCTCTTACGTACAGCGCGACTTAGGTTAAGATTAAGATTAGAATTAAACATTGGGTTTAAGTTAAACATGCAGGATGCATTCGGTACGCTTAGGGTTAGGTTTAGGTCATGCAGGACAAACCTAAGATAAGAGAGACACGGCACCAAGGCCCAAAAGGGAATGGTGGCTTGCTAGTGCGTCAAGACTGAATTCTTCGATATAGAGGACGTCTCCCACATTGGTATTTTCAACAAATAACCAAAGTAAAGGTAGAAGACAAGGAAAACTTTATTAGATAGCAAAAGATATATAAAGAGAGGCGAATCCCCCTTTGGAGATTCTATTTCTCAACTACTTATTTACTTATTTTATATAATCAAGCAATTCAACATATACTTACCCTCTAACAATCGTAGGTATATCAACATTGACCGCCACAATAATATGCCGGGCACAAATAATAACATTTGTCCGAGGCAGACAAGCCTTCACCGCTCGTAATTGAGCCACTGACCGGTCGACAAGAGTGGTTTCAGGGAACGCGATGTTGTTTCTGATCATCAGGTCCTTGAAGACTTCCATGCACCACATATAGTCCTCTTCTGTCTCTCCAGTTAGAATACAATGACCGGCACAGAAAGAGCGACCAAAGCAATCCCGCCCCACGATATTTACCAGGGGTGCATTCCAGTCAATGATACAGTATGTAGCATCAATGTATAGGATTGAAGAGAACATTTTCAGCATTTTAATCTCACTTTTGAATGAAATAAATAATGCTTTTAGTACACCCTCGTCTTGCTTGACACTGATGGCAGCGTCGTCAGCAAACATCTTGAGCATGAGGTTAAGAGGGGTCTCACCACCTTTGGCCTTTTGCCGCTCCTGATACTTCACATCCGAGATATCCCTCTTCTGAATTGCGACTTCAGGATGATCCTTCCTTATCTTCTTATACATCATTACAGGTTGTGCAGTGAGCGAGGAATCCACAATCTGCTCCCTTAAGGTCTTGGGAAGTTTAGGCACGCCCCGCAGAAGCTGGGGAGGCAAGGGCTCGTGGTTATGCTCATTATGAAAGTCAATCTTGAACATACCACGGCAGTTGTCCCTATCGTTTCGGATCATCTTGATACTTGCCGTTGCTGGACAATTGCAACGGACAGTAATTCGGGAACTTCTGATCTTCGAAACCTTCTCATTCAGGTCTTCTTCTTCTTTTGGGGACGACTCTCTCTCCTCTAAACGTACAGAATCAACTGCCGGGTTAGATGGTTCATCATCCAGCGCGCTAGCGGAGCTGGCCGGCGAGGGCAGAGAATCCAAAGATTTCGACTTTTCACTTGTGGTTCCTGCCCTATGACACACAAAGATACATAAGTTTTCTTGGGTTTAGAAACCCGCCAGTCAAACCCCGATTTTGTTGCCTCTTCCATCAGAGCGCGTCTAGCCTTTTCAAGACTTTGGAACGGGCCCATCTCACCGTTATTCGTACGGTCACAATTCATATTGTATAGATTTTTCATTTTATTGTGCTGCTATCCATCTATATAAAATATATATATTACGTTATATCATGCCATTGCTTGAGACGCAAACGCGTGTTCTTTGTCCTTTTAATTTTCGTTCCTCGGGCCATTTTCCCCACAAAAAATAAAAAAATCGTTAATCTGGATTCAAGGTCCCATCTCGGACCTTAAGTCTCAATGCGGACCCCGGGTATCTTCTCGGATCTTAGGTCTCAATTTGGGCCCCAGATCTCTTCTCAGACTCTAAATCATCTTTCATCTGCTCAAGTAATCAACAAAACAATTATAATAAAATATTACATAATCCTTATTTCTTGATCTTCTACCTCTTCCAGAAAGTCTGCAGATGTCTGCAGATTTGTGCAAATTAGCGCACACCAACTTAAAGTCATTACAGTTTACGCTTGTTTGTAAAAAAATGCTGTATTTTTGAGAAATCCGATTACATCAACATTTATAGTATTTTTCTAAATGATTACATAAGTATTTAGTGGGGTGCCTCATAGATCTCCCAAAATCTGTACCAAAGCATTAAGTTGGGATTTGTACGTAGTTATGCATCCGAGACGCACGTCTCCAAAACAGGAACTTTCCCGCATGAGCTTGCATGCCCCTGCATGTTGCATGCTAGGTGCATGTTGGTGCATATCAATGCAGAGAACTTTGTTTCCCGAAGCTGTGAGCGTGCAGGAGCCCGCAGAGAGTAACAGAGCGCCGAGAACTAGCGTTAAATGCCGGGTTTTTGATCAAATAAATGAATAAATCGTTGTTTTTATTTAAATTACACCCAGGAACATGAGAGCTTTGGTAGTTATCCAACTGTGGACGCGCTTTCTGTAGGACACTCAAAACTTCTAAGTTTCAGAAATCATGCAAGTTTCATGCAAGAAAGACTTTTAAGTTTTGGGGAAAAATCGCGATTTCTCCAAGGTATATGCCTTGGAAAAATGTGAAATTTTAGCGATTTTGACAATGCTAGGGAATCGGCTAAAACGTTCAGGATCCGGCGGAGCCGGATCCTCAATCTCTCAACAATCAAAATATGTATTTAAACTAAATAAACTGCAAATATCAACAATATATAACAACAAATATCTATATAGTAGATCAATACTGGCGCCCGCCGCCTGGTTGCGTGCAGGTAGAGCGATTAAGTCCCGGTTGCCGGCAGTTCCCGCACTTCACAATCCTTCGCTGGTATATAGGTATGGCCGCCTGGTTTCCAGCAAGACCCTTGACAGTGGGGAGAAGCGGCTCCATACATAGCTGCCGGAAGCCATATGATGCTAGACTGCGGCGGCGCAACTTCTGAATCCGATGTGCTCTCGAGATCTTGTCAAGGCCGATCGGAACACCTCTTTCGATCTCGTGTATGCACGGAAGACCCCTCTGCCGTCTCCAGATGTGCTTGCATGGTCCATTAGGATCCCGTTCCAGCTGCTCCCGCAGCTGGCCTAGAATCCTTCCTGGTACCAAGCCATAGAGCTCTTCAAATTCTGGACATCTATATAGAACCTGTTGCTCCGCCCGAACTACTTTGCTATCATACGAATTACCAAGCCGAGTAAGATAGCTGGTATATATATCCATAAATGTATCAATGGGACGTCGTTTTCGTCCCATTGCCTTCTTTAATGTATTGTGGAATCCCTCCACCCTGGACGAAACTGTCACATTCTGATTCTCTGATGTATATATGTAGGCATACGACCAATGCTCTACATATTTGAACCAGGCCTTCTCAAAATATGACCACACACCTGGATCTGCTTCGCGCATCTCGGCAGCGGCCTCAGCTACAATTTCCGCTGTTTCGGCGTTCTGCATCCTTCGAAGACCATCGCGAAACGCTTTGCTTCTGATACCCCCGTTCCGACGAGACCTTTCCCATTCAAGCCTATTATCGACCATCTTAAACATGTGCCAAGTGCATACTATATTTATGCTTCTTGGATAGACCGTTTTAATAGCATTCATTAGCGCTAGTTCTCGGTCAGTCATAAGGCAGCTGGGGTCTTGTATTTGCAACCCGTCAGCCAGTATCTTCAAACACCGCAGAGCAAAGACGTAGCAATTTGTCTTTTCCTCCACCATAAAGCAGTGGGCTACTGGAAAGGTGTTTCCAAAGCAATCTTGTCCAACGATGTTAAGCATTGGCATGTCCCAGTCTAGTACATTATATGTACAATCCAGGTACAAGATGCGATTGAAGTTCTTGTAGAGGCCAGCCGAAATGGGGTGGGAAAGAAATAAACTGTGTAGTTTTCCTTCCGAATCAACACGTACCCTCATCATATAGTCTTCGTAGTTCTTTAGAACATATGATAGTGGTGTTTCGCCCGCCAGACGCTGCTTCCTGTTTAAATACCGTAGATCTGAGACAAGCCGTGGCTCTATAGGTGGTATCTTCCCTTCCATCAAGTTGCAAAACGCAGTAGGACCGATGGTGTTCACAGACAGCGAGACCAGTTCGGATACCTCCTTGCGCTGCGGTTGCGTGAGCGATAGAGTCTCAGTCGGAAGCATAGGATGGTTATGCTCGTTCTTCATAGTAACCTCAAACTTGCACTTGAGAACGTTGTACTTGATTGAGGCACTATGAGGACACCCACAGCATCACCCAGCGTTCCGCCTTATAGAATTGGCATTGGAGACCCCGGTCCGATGGCAGACCAGGTTTCTGTAGCTGTCCTTCTTGTGTTTTACACGGTACTTCCACCCTTGGGACCGTGCAAAAGCCATGACCGCGGCCTCTCCCTCTTCAACAGTGTCGTAATACAGCTCTAATAGACTCATAATGTATCTAAAGTTAATCTATTACACTTATATCGCCTATATATACCTATACTCTACTCTTTCCACATATTTTGACTCGGTATAGTTCCTTTTCTTTCTTATTCCTCAGGACTTACACGAAAATCGAGCATCTCTGTATTAACTTTACAGTTTATGCACAAAATTCCATAAGCGAGAAACTTAAACAATATATATGCAAGTAGATGTATATATATGCAAGTCAATGCAAGTCTACTCAAGTTTTAAATCTACCTTGCATATTTATGCAGTTGATTACATAATGTATGCATACATGTGCATATGTATGCATATGTACGGAAAAATTTCAAAAATCCTTAAGTACAGGATTTGGGAGATCCATGAGAACACCCTAAAAGGGTTGTTACACGATCTATGAGAACACCGGAAACTATTTCTTACCAAAACCTAACCAAGAATTAATTCAGTGAAGTATATATCAATAGTATATAATAAATAAATATAAATATTAACGAAAATAGAGCTATTATCACGTTTTGCAGCTGGATGTAACCTTCCGAGGCTACTTTCAAGGCTCTGTCCTTTAAAAGTCTAACTTTATAAGTAATTACTAGTTATTTTCATGTAAAAAGCCTTGTATTTCTATATATTTCTATATGATAACAGTTTTATTAAGAAGACCACCTACGTTGACTTCTTCGCGTTGTATCGCCTTTTATAATCCTCTGTTGTTTTCCCAACTGTTATTATCGTTATCTAAGCGCCGTGTTTTTCATCTAGAACTGTTGGTTTTGAACAGGAAACCGTCATTTCTTCTTCTCAGCGCTTAACTCTTCTATAGAAATACATTCGTAAAGGTCATGCATCTTAATGCATCTTCCTGCATCAATATGCATGTCTTCCAACTTTATTCGTAGCTCTTGTTATTACGTAATCGTAGCAATTATTAGCTTAATAAACGCGTACAACCAGAAGGTTGTTACACTGGACAGTTGATTTCTCGGTATACTGGTTCGATTCAATAAAGTTTGACTTGCATATACCCGCATACAAACTTCTGAATTCCGAATTTATGTACATAAATTCAATAAATGAATTGATTTTAAAATAACTGATTTATGCTGGAAATAAAAACATTTTTTTATTCTATGTAATTAATTAATTCAGGGTTGTGGAAACCAGAATTAACTAATTCTGATTTTGAATCGTTTTCAAGAGTCTTGAAAACATACTCGAGTGGTGTTAAACGATAATTGACCAATTTGATAGAGAGTTTATCCAAAGAATTGTTCTTTCCAACAAATATATACATCCCACTATTATATAGTTTGATAAAAATTCTGAAGAATGAGTATATAAAAACTACCTCAGTTATGAGCAAACGTCCCTCGAATTCCGCCATGCTTTGCTGAGTACCGTAGGTGTGCCTCGGCATAGGCATCCTCCAGAGCCTATAAAGTCACTACTTCTCTTCCCGGGACCCTAAACCTCTATTAAAGCTTTCGTACAATCTCTGAGGCTTACCTGAGTGCCGAATTTCTAGGGCAGTTGCCACTTTGACAGCTCTCCGATGAGGTTGTAGGGGATTCCCAGGGCTCCTGTGGCTGCTGCAGGTTTCCTATGGAAGCTTTAAGGGTCTTGTGGTCTCTACAAGCTGTCCTACTGCTTCTTTGATCTTCGAAATATGGCCTTCCTACTGCAGCTATGGGAATTAAAATGGCTTTCAGCGGCCTTTAAGGCTTTTTTCCTTTCTTTACGTTTTTAATACTGTCTTACAGGCCTACCATTCCGTTTCCCACCCATATTACGGTTCTTCTATAGCATTTATTGACTTCTCCCAGTTCTATACTACCTGCTGTAGACAGAGTCGGTCTACGGACTCACTCGGTGTTCCTTCGTAAGCGAAGCATTTCCCTCAGGGCCCAAACAGGTTTGTAGAGTTGCGATAGTCGACAATGGCGTAGAGGAATAAATGCTCCTTCCGCAGGGTACTACAACTCCTGGAGAAGGAATGTCTTTTCCTATCAATGGTGGCTTTCTCTATATGATCCTTTGGCTCCTTTGTGAGGGAGAAAATGGACTTAAATACGGCAGCAATGGGCTGGAAACGAATCCCGAGTTTTGGAGAGCCCTATGCTGGGCCTGGTGACTTGAAAGATTTCATTGGAACGAAGAAATTGAAAGCAGAGCTGTAAAATCAGGAAAAAGACGTGAAAGTGAAGTTCGAAGATGTGGCAGGCTGTTAGGAAATTAATGAAGAAAGCAAGTAGTTTCTCAAATTGCTGAAAGAACCTGCCATATATGAACGACTCGGAGCGAAGATTCCCCATGGATATATATGGTCTAGTCACAGATTGATTCCAAACTGCTAGTACGATCGCATCAATATCGTTTCAGTCGCTATATAGATTTCTAAACTAAATAGATGTACCAGGGAAGAGCAATAAAATAAAATAAAGTGCCTTCGACTATATACTTTGAATCAGCTGTCAGTCAAAATGAATTTAATCGTCTTCAAGCCCATTTCAGTGCTCCCCAGGACACCCTTTACCTCCCTCATGGAAGTCGTACCTGTTTATTGCCTGAATATCTGTTGATGGTTCACATGAATACACGGAATTATAATAAAATATATTTCACTGATCTTGAAAAACGTATAGAACCGTATAGACATCACACATACTACGCTTGTAACTACATAAATGAACCTGATGTACACTATACTAAATATTAGCATTCAAAAATTACAAATTGCTGTATTTTCGATATCGTATAAACATTACTAATTACTAAATTATTCTATCACCTTCCCCTGATTAAATGCATTAACTTCATCCTCATCACTCAGCATAGTCGTCTTTAGACAACTTGGCCCGAATAGCTGGACCATAACGATAGAAAGCAAACGGTATAACCACCATTGCAAGAGAAATAAATGCCAATAACCAACTGGCCCACTGTTTACCCAAGGCATGGTACATCTGAGTGGTGAAAAGCGGGAAAGCGGCTCCACCAGCTGATCTGACAAACACTTTAGCTGCCAACGCCGATGCAGCAAACTTGCAATAGGCATCAATAATATAATTGTTCACAGAGTAGTAAACCATCACCATACCGTAGCCAAACGCCAAACCTGCAGAAGCTGGTCCTACCCAGATCACATGCTTGTACGACGTAGCTCCCAGAATAAATAACGACACAGGAATGAAAGCTGCTCCAATCATTGCACCAATTAACCGGTCTTCAGGAATCGGATCACGACGTCGGCACAGCGCAGCATACTTCCTTTCCACTATTGGTGTCGTCCCCAGGGCCAGTCCCGCACCAATCAAAATAGGGATAAACATAAGCCCAATTATACCATCATTATACCCGTAAAGCTCGCCAAAGATAACTGGGTAAGCAAAGAAAAAGGCGTACAACAGAGAGTAAATCAAAACAACGTACATATTCATCAAATCCAGCACAGGCTCCGTGGCAATCAGATACAGAGGACGAATCAGCACAGTCTGCAACAGCTGCATAAACGTCAGCTTCTCTGCTTCCTGTTCTGTCATGATCTTCTCGTTGCCCGTTTCCTTTCTCATGCGCGCTGCTCTCCGCTTCAATATCACAGGCGCAAATGTCTCGGGAATCAAGCCTACAAGCACTGTAATCACCCCTGCAAACGCCATATTCACCCAGAAAATCAGATCCAGTCGGCCAGATCCAATGTTAATCCATCCGCAGACCACAGGGCCCAGCACAGGACCACCGTAGGGTGCAGCAGCAAAGAAAGCAATAGCCAGGCCTCGCTCTTCCCGCGAAAAGATATCAGCAATGGTTCCGCCCACAAGCGACAGGCCCGACGACGAAAATACACCACAGAGGAACCGGCAGACCAGCAGGCCACCGATATTGGCCGACAGCGCACACGGGATATTAAATATCGTGTACAGAGCCAGCGAAATAATATACACGGGCCGTCGGCCAATCTGTTCCGACAGCGGAGACCACAGAAGCGGCCCGACGGCAAATCCAACAACCATAAGCGAACACGTAAGCACGGAAACCTCTTCCGACACGTGGTATTTCTCGGAAATCAGCCCGAGACCGCCTGTAACGCAGGAAGAGCCGAAAGCCACAGCAACTACCAGCATAGAAACCACTGCTGTGTAGTACCATCTTAATGCTGTGGGCCAGTTGTGCGGGTTTTCCGGGTCGTGGAGCTTGAAAGTAACAAATTCCACAGATTCGTCCACTTCCGGTGGCTTTTCGCCCTCTACAGGTCTTCCAGACACCACCCGGCGCAGAGACGTCACACGGCCGAGGGATCGCAGTGTAGCAACGGGGACGAGTCCTGTAGCCGTTTCCAATGTGTATTCTTCGGGGAACATCGGGTCCTGGACTCTTGTAGGGGCTGAGAGATCAGCGGGCGGAGGTTTGGACTGTACGCCGGCATCCTGCAGCGTTTTCACCGTTTCTGCAGGTCTTAGAGAGGACATTCCAGAGTAGTTGCTGTAGACACTGCGGGTATCGTACTGGTTCACTGGGGCATCTTCAGGCTGGAGGTCCTGGGGTTCCAAGTCCGTTTTCGGGTTTTCGCCGATGGACCCGTTAGAGTCGAACGACGCTGTTATAGACGTGTTGTCGGACATTGTGAAAGGTTTAAGGGAGTAAAAATAGGAATAGGGATAGGAATAGGAGTCTGATTAGGATTAGGAGTAGGAGTAGAGACTGGTAAAGAAACGCTGAACAGTCTCGATGCAAAGAATTAGTGAATTAGCGGTTGAAATGCTTCAATAGCACAACAGAGTAGAGCAGAAAAGAGCCGATTGAATGCTCCTTCAATAGCTAGTGAGATTAGATTGAACGCTCTTGACTTCCAATTAAGAGGATCTTGCTGTATTCCTTGAAACACAAGTAGCTAAGCTTGTACCAAAACACTTTTCCAACATTCAAGCGGCAGGGCAAATACAATTGCAATAAAAATGGGCCTCCCTTGCTTATATAAGGAACTTCCCTGCTGGCGTCACGGATCTGGCATAGAATTTTCTCACCCTGCCGTTTTCTTCACTACACTTTCTCGTTCCGAAGGTGAAGCTGGCCCGATGAGTTGCGTGTACGGAGGAATTTTTATTTGTCAAAGATGGCCTAATGGGGAATAGAGTTGGCCCAATCTTCCGGATTGGGACTAAAGTTACTGCGTACACTGGGGGTCTAGCAGGGATTGAGGTCAGCCGAGATGGTAACGAAAACGTCAGTGATTGTGGTCAGTGTGTGAGTGAGTTTGTGGCTTCCAAAACGGTGCAGCCGTTCATCAAGGATTTTCACAGTCAGCCATCGGGTGATACGCACAAGTCTGGGCCGACATTACGCTGGAAACATTGCAAAAAAGAAAATACTGGCAATCTGCTAACATTCAGCTCAGACCCTGGTATAGCATATTCTATAGTGAAATGTGCTGAAATCCGCTCATACATGTGCCCAGGTGACTCAGTGTATCTCCGTGCTACGTATATGTCTTGCCCTGGCATACCGGACAACCCTCAATGACCTTATCTAAAAGTGTAACAAGCTTTGTGGCTCATATTTGCGCGGGCCGAAACTCAATGACTATTAGTATACGTAAGGCAGTCAACGACACATCGCTACTGACAGCCGAACCTCTCCCTCCGCTTAACAACTGCCGCGTTGACCCGTGTGTGACATATTATTCACAAAGTCACTGAGTGGGCATCTGCCTACAAGCAATTCTGCCTCATGCACCAAGGTTTCCCGTGGGTTTCCCCAGATTTACTGCCCCACCTCTTCCCTGCTTCTAAAAGACTCCAGCCGCAATAGGATTTCAATAGGATTTCAGTCTCAGCTGCGTCCTGTCAGGCAGCTGGGAGAACAGAGAAGATTCCAGGACTTCGGGTGTCGGATGTCGTATTTCCTATACGTCTAATGTCCGTTGCCTGATGTCTAATGTCTACTGACTATCGACTGCCTACTGCCTAATGCCTAATGCCTACTCCTACTGCCTATGCATGGCACCAACTGTAGGCATTTCAGTCCCTTTCCTAACACTTCAGGAACATCAATCACACATCCAACGCAATTGCAATCTTTTCGGTCTGTTTATTCATCAATATTCCCTGAAAACAATCCAACACAACACCCACCCTGCCAGCCGCTCCGTCGTTTTCCATGCCTGAGGCTCATCCGCTAAGTACACTCGGAAAGCATCCGATTGCGTACATGTTAAAGTTCTCCATGCCCACCTTAAACGCTCGCCAAACAGTGACTCTGCCTTACGTACACAGGCTCATCTTCGGCTCGTATATCCGTATCCGTTCATCTCGGCCCGGCCAGCCGCCAAACAATAATAACTGTACGCGCTACTATTCCATTGATTTGCAGCCGTATATTCCGCCGTCTGTGTCGGCTCCCTGCAGGGTCTTTCTGCCTAAACTATCTTGCTTAGTTTAACCGTTTTTACAGCGTATTTTCAACGTTGAAGGCAGTTTGTCAGGCCCAGCAGATTCTGGTGATGTCAGTCACGTGGCCCGCCCTGCCTCTCATCTCCCTGCCTAATTAGGAAAGACCCTATCCCAGACCCTCCATCAGACCCTCTGTCTACATTCAGACCCTTTTCAACGTTTGTCCCATTACAGGGGTCACCTTCGGCACAGAATACGGATATCACAAAAACAATCAGAAAAGCCGAACCGGAACTACCAACAATTGGTGACACAAAACTCAATTATCAACCCCGCGTCCCGCGTCCCACGTGCCGCTACCACTGCCGGATCCCCCGCCTCTTCCGCCGCCCCACTGGCCAGCATTCCGCACCCGGCACGCCTCCTTACCCCGCCTTCTGCCCCTCCATACCACAAAAATGGGACTCGGATTTAAGAAAAAAACTCCAACTTACTCGGCAGTTCACCGGCTCACCTCGGCGAAAACTCCCGGCTACGCTTCCGCCGCTTCCCTCGCCGAAATCGCCGCTCTCACTAATGAAAAGCAAAACAGAGCGGAAGTATTCAAAGCTCTCGGAGATCGGCTCGATTCCGCTCAGGATAATTCCGTACAATTGGACAAATCCCTAAGGTTACTTCATTATCTGCTGCTGTACGGACACGAGTCGTGTTCGTTTTTCGCGTCGAAATATGCAAATACACGTTTGCGGTCTGCCGCGTGGGACCCTTCGGCGAAACCGGCTATCAGCCAGGTTGCCAGCGATATTCTCGGCATGCTGAATGCCGAGGAGGAGTTGAAACGCCGTCGGTTGGCTGCGGCGGCGGAGGCGGTCGGAAGCGGTGGCGCAGCAACCACAAATAGACCTTATACTGCTCCACAAAACTTCCCCGCATCTTTCGGACCCCCACCGGGCCCCCCGCCGGGTCCTCCGCCATTTGTACCATCTGCTGCGCCACCTGCGCCACAGACGCCACAATTATCTTCTCCTAATCCGGAAGAATACGACGCAGAGTTACAAGCGGCAATCGAAGCGTCTAAAAACACCTTTGAACAGGAACAGGCAGCCCGCAGGTCCATCGGGTCGTTCCCCGCAGTTCCCGAAACCCCTGAAACGGCGGAAGAGCCGCAAGAAGAGTCAGCGGAAGACGCCGCGCTGCGCCGCGTGCTGGAGGAGTCAAAACGCACTGCGGAAGAGGAAAAACGCCGTCGGGAGGCGCAGCAGAGAGAAGATGAGATGGCTGTGCAGTACGCGCTGCAAACGAGTGCTACAGGAAGTGGCGCAGGTGGCGTAAATAGATCAAATAACTCAATCGGGTCAGGTGGCTCGGCTACTGTGGCGCAGCCAGAGAATTCCGCTTCCCGCACTTCCCCCGCTTCCCCAGAGACCCCCGCGTCCCCCGCTAATTATAACCCGTTTGTAGCCGAGCCGGAAAGATCCGTGACGCGTCCGGTAGCGGCGGAACCCCCGGATTTGCTGTCCGGGACAACCACATACGTGCCGCCCGCTCCAGAAATCGGTGTGCTGCAGCCGGCTCGAAAGGGGAAACCTGTGGCGCAGCCGGGCTTTTTCCAGCCACAGCCAATCCATAGAGTGGCTCAGCCACTGCCATATCCGACTGCCACACCAATTGTGGCGCAGCACTCAGGCCCCGCTTTTACCCCGCAAAATTACACTACTTCCCCGCCTTCTGCCCCGTCTTCTGCCCCGCTTTCTGCCCCGCCTTCGGCTCCGTATTTGGCACCTCCACAAAACACAAACTCTCAGTACTCCGCGCCACACATCAGCCGGCCCGTCAGCCAACCTTCAACGCCGTACCCGCTGCAGCCGGCATCCACGGGCCTTCCGGCACAGCCGACAGGCCAACGGCCTCCTCAGACGGATCCGCTGCGCCACAATTACACTGGGAACCCGTTTACCTCTACTGAGTCCTATAGCGGCTCGGAAGGCAGTCCAATTGTAAACTCTCCGGGGAATTTGAGCAGCGCGGCAGTCCCTGTGGCTTCTGTGGCTTCTGGGCCTTCTGTGGCTTCAACGGCGCCGTATCCTGTGGCCACGGCAGACACAAATCCGTTTGCCGAGTATCGGTTGCCCGAAACGGTCACCGGGAATGCGTCAGAAGAGTCGGGGGAGCGGGAAGATGTGGAAAAAGAGGCTCAGTCGGAGGCTCAGTCGGAGGCTCAGTCGGAGGCTCGGTCAGAGGCTCAGCTGGAGGCTCAGCCAGAAAGCAGGCCGAACCCGCCGTATCCTGTGATGCCTGATTTGTAACTACTTTTACTATATTATGGATGGAAAGTGCGGAAGCTGGAAGGAGGAGTTTACCGAGTATTAAATGACTCTGTGAAGTCAGCGGAATGAAAAATCAGATAAAAAAATGTTGGAAATGAACGGGAATTCTCGGGAAATGTGGGGCGTCAATACATTTGTGTAGAATAGATATATCATTTGGTAGAAAGTACGGCTAACATATGGGTAGAGTGGGTTTTCGGCAGTGGGAATGGTACTGTGGCTGAAATTTCGGTCATTGGATGGTAAAATGACACAAATTTTAATGTCCTGTTTGTTATCTATATGGTTTCAAGTTTTATTTATGTACTTTTTGCCGAGATATTGCGAAATGAACCGTCGAAGTCGGAGAAAAAATCGGAGAAATATAAGGTTTGAGCCTTCCTGCGGTTTTATGCGTCTTTATGCGCATTTTATGTGTGATTCTCAAACGGGTATATGAAATGATAGGGGATTTGGGTATCCTGTTATTGGACAGTGAGCGGATCCACGCAGCGAGCGGTGCTAAAATGATACCTGTAGCGTGGGTTGTGTTGTATTCTAAGCATTTCAGGTACCTTATGTTTGCTATTTATGTATTTGTTTATTAATTGGAGTGTATTTTCCATAGTTATAATGGCAGAGGATGCTGTACATGCAATGCTTAGACCAACTGACGACAACCTTTAATATTACGTAATCATATTCTACATTTTTATCATTGACTCTTTTTTCTCTTTGCATATGCTTCCGTAGTATTCGGGTGTTCTTGTAAGTTGTCCCGAATTGTTTAAGATGATGTTCTATCAAAACAATTTACTTAATTCCCCTCCATAAACCCCCCACCGATGATCACACTATTCTTCTAGCGTCAATGTTGAAACCACTATCTCTCACAATATCTTCCCCAATACACGATAAGCACCCTTTCGAGCCGCAAACCTGAAATATCCCTCTATACCCAAACTACGAAGCCCCACAGCAGTCAGAACGTTTCCTTACTTACACAGTATTGATATATAGCTTATTTCCCCAGACTATTCACCCTCCAAACACGTTTATCACATCTCACAACCAATGTTCTTCGTACCCGATGATGAGCCGTTTCCGATCACATCATCATAATATGCCATTCGGAACATCCCAATCCGGCATTAACAAAATCGCATCAAAACTTTTACATGTAGCTGAAATGACATTTCATGTGTAATGACAAATTCCGACTTCTCCGTGTCCGATCCGCTTTCTTAGCTCGATATCCCGAAGAAAATTATCAAAAGAACCCCCTGCTTTAATCACCCAGCTTCCCGCCGCTTCGTCGAAGCTCAACCTTCCAGCATTGTACAACTAACTCCAACTCCTCCTTGGCACTCTTACCCGTCTGCCCTCCAACTTCCCAGCTCACTCGCTACGACCTCTTCGGATCATCGGCCCTAATAATAGTTACTAGCAGGTGAATTACCCCTAATACACTCTTTTTTTTACTATATACGACACTCCATGAAACGCTTTAGCCCTCGTAGCTCGTAACCGTTCCTCCCGTAACACATGTCCTGCTCAGTGCTGAAAACTACACCCTGCGCAGATATCAGAACGGCGTAGGTCACCAGCTTTTCATATATCCGATAATACCATTATTTCCCCCTCAAAACCACTTCAAAACTGCCATTTCCCACTCCAAACTACCATAAACACCACCAGCTAACCCCTAATCAACTCATCTGAGCCCGTAAGCCGCCAAATAACCACCAGTTGCGTCCCCAGCACTGCCGCATCCTTTCTCATCTCTAACGGCTTGACTGTCCAAATTGGGACCCCACCCGCCGGACAAAACGGCACCGCGTAAATTTGCGGCCTGCGCGCTCGCTAAATCGGATTTTTCCGCGGGGCCCGCTGGGAATTCCGTTGTGAACTCCGCCATTTCCGCTAATTTTCAACCGCGTTTTTCCCGAGATCAGCCACAAATTCAACAAAACCCCAACAAAAGACCATCTCCGGAAGTAAACTCCTCTATTTATGTACCGCTGGTGTGTCAGTACAAACTATTAACACGTTCTTAAGTTCCGCCCCCTCGCGTTCCGGCGTACTGCTTTGACGTGTCCGTTGATCTCCGGTTTGTGTACCGCTTTTTCGGGCCACAGTTGAAGAATTCGGCAACTCTCGGGTATTGAAAACACCGACGGAAGTTTAACGGCAAACAAAGGGTTCTTTTACTCCAGGAAAATCGGTGCTTTGTCTGTTGATCAGTGGACTAAGTACTTCGGAGTATCAAACTATCGGAATTTCGGCATTTCGGCATCTCCAGAGACTTTCTGCGTTTTGTGTTTTATCCGAGCCTTGATTTCCGAACTATATACACGTGTTTGCACCCTCGGTACCCTCGGTTTGCTTGATTTGAGCTCCGTAACGCGTTTTTTTAGGCAGATCAAAGCAAAATCCAGAAGATCTGCCCCCCCAGGATTTCATAACATCCGATCACTCATTTCGGATCAGTCAAAGGCGTACAAAACGGTATTGTATACGTAATTTCGGATCATTTCCGTCTTTTTTTGGAGTATTTCGGCTATTTTTCTCTCTATTTCGAACCTTTTTCGCAACATTTCGGATCCCAGATCACCCGAAACATCCGAAAATACCAAAATAACTCCAACTATCTTCACCACAAAAGCGGCTCTATCAACCCTTGACACCACAAATCTACCCCTTTACTACTCAAAAACCCCGCACACACCCAAATAACCCCCCACCACTATGGGTATCTTCAAATCCAACAGATTCTCCCTCAACAGCCAGAACTCCGTCGACGTGTCCCCCGCACGTCCGGCCCCCGTAGGCCCCACGGAAGACCTCGGCCCGGAACTGAACCCGATTGTAACACTGCTGAACTGTCAGAACTCCCGTAAATACCATTCAGGATATTTCATGCTACTCTGCGATCTCAACGCCGACGGACTCCCAGCGGAACGGAAATGGAACGAAGTATACGGCGTTCTCACAGGGACGCAGCTTGCTTATTGGCACACTGGCGTTGTAGGATCCAAGGAGAAGTTTGACGCTTCTAAACCGAGTTATGTAAACTTCACAGATTCCAGTTTTAAACCTATAGATGTGCTTCCGTCTCCTCATGGGGATTTGCACAATTTAATTGTAGTTTCCACCACACTGAAGAACAGATTTCTACTGCAGTACGGGTCCCCGGAAGAATTTACCGCTTGGTACGCGGCTTTCCGGCTTGCTGTATTTGAATACACGGCTTTACAAGAGGCTTACTCGGCTGCTTTGCTGTCTGCGCGCGGTACGCGGCTCAAAGATATCCGAGTAATCCTTGCCGAGACGAAATTCAAGCGGGAAGAGTGGGTTTCCGTGAGATTCGGGTCGGGAATGCCGTGGAAACGATGTTATGCTGTGATTACTCCATCAGAACACAAACGGAACCCTAAAAAACCATTAAAAAAGAAACACTACGGGACAATCCAGTTTTTCGAGGACGAAAAGAAATCGAAAAAACATGCAATGGCCGCTATAACTTCCGCTTCCTCCTGTATAGCTATTTACCCTCAGTCCCCAGTACTTATAGATCAGTCAACTCTACTGAAAATCAAAGGAGAAATCTGCTTTGGTTCAGCGAAAGAACCGAAAGAAGCTTCTATCTTCCTTATGCCGGAACAACACCCCTCGGTAGCAGGTTTTGAGACGCTTATCCGCTTCTTAGTCCCAATTTTAGACGTTTTCCATCTATATGGGAGACCTACAAGACTCATTTCCGATAAAAGTAACCCGGAATCCCTCCTGTTTGCCCTCCCAGTACTGCCAAAATGCCATTATCTCCCGTTAGACGATGCCAGGGCTCTGTGCAACAGACAGGGCTACCAGGATTGGACATCCGCGCAGTGGGACGACGCTTTCAAGCAGATTCTCGCTTCGAAACTGCAAACCGGGTACGACGGCTGCGGGAGTCTCTCGGCTTTCAACGCGGCTTCCCGTTCCGCTAGCGGCCATCAGCCACAGCAGCCACAGCAGCTTGGTGGCTCAGACTCGGTAGCAAACCTGATGCGGGCACAGACGGAAGCCACAAGAGCGGAATCCGGGCCGCGGAGCTCCAATTCGGCCGACAGGATGGAATTCACCCCGCAGTCTGCATCTCCGGTTTCGGCTTCCGCTCCCGTTTCCAGTACTTCTCCGGCTTCCCGCGTGTCAGTCGGAAGTCTCGCGGAACTCAGCCAGGCCAACAACTCTCGCCAGCTGCGGTACGCCGCGTCGCCTCTGCGACAGGAATTCTCTTCCGAGGACCTGCCGAGGGATCGGAACGACGGAAGAAACGACCAGCAGAACGGCGGATGGCCCGAAACTCGGCCCGAAGCCGCCACAGGACTTGAAAACTCCATGGCAGGTCTCAGCTTCAACGCTGGAACACCAGGGAACCAAGGAACCGCGGCGAAACCGGGACCGGAACCGGCCGGATCTTCCGCGCCGTACCCTGTAATGGGCGCCACTCCGATAGCCGCCCCCGTAGCAAAACCCGTAGCCACATCCGTAGCCACACCTGTAGCCGCCCCGATTGCCGTTCCGAAAGTCCGCGCTGCGCCAACAGAACGTGCAGACCGACGGAGCCCACAACGGCAACCACAGCAGCAGCAGCAGCGTCCGTATGACGCTTCCGCCGCTACGCCATCAGAGCGGAACCCCTACGCCGCTTATACCGACTCGGCATACTCTGCCGAGCCAAGGTACGGCAGCCAGGAGAACCTGCGGGCCGCCCAAACAGACAGACCAGCGGATTATCCGACGGAATACACTGCGCCGAGCGGCCCCTACGGAGCACGAGGCTCACAAGGCTCGCGCGGCTCCCGTGGCGGAAGCACAGAACAGCTGGGCGGCCCTGAGACGTACGCGGCACCGGTGCGGCCGCCGCTGCACCAACGGCCGTCTCAGGGGTCTCAAGGGTCTCAAGGGTCTCAAGTGTCGCAAGGGTCTTACGGCTCTGCGTACGAAGGGGCTCAGCTGCAGACTGTGCATGCGCCACAAGGCGGAGTGGCGCAGCAGAGGCCACAAATGGCTCAGCACGGTTCAAACGGGCGGCTCGCCACTCCGCCACGGCTGGCAGCGCGGAAACCGTCGCAACCGGCTCAACAGGGGCCCGCTGGTCAGCCACAGTACTCTGAACAGCGGATGCCGCCACAGCAGAAGCCGAGCCACCCGTACGCCCAGCAGCCACAGCCTCAGCCACAGCCTCAGCCACAGCAGACGTACCGAATGGACGAGCGGCCGGCGACTGGCGGATACGCAGGGAACGGCGGGTACCCAGGAGCTGCGCCACAGGGCGCATACCCTGGAAGACCGAGCGGACCGAGCGGACCGAGCGGATACTCTGGAAGCTCCGGCGGATATCCCAGTGGACAGCCAGGCGGACAACCGAACGGACAGCAATCCGCATACCCAGCGGGACACTCGGGACATCCAGGCGGAGCTCAGCAGAGACCCAACGGGTACACCAACGGGTACTCCAACGGATACCCGAACGGATATCCGAGCAGTGGCGCACGGCAGAACTCGCCACACCAACAGCAGACGCCACAGTTCCAACAGTACCCACAAAACGGGCCCGGACACACAGCCGGATACCCAGGCGGGTACCAAGGCGGATATCCAAGCGGACCAGGCGGACCAAATGGACCAAATGGACCAAACGGACAAGGCGGATACCCCGGCGGATATCCGGACCCGTACGCCCGCCGCCAGCCCGGAAATAACGGTCCTCTTGGGCCGGCTGTGCCGCAGGGAGTCGCTGGCTACGACCAGTACCCCAGGAAACCAGCCCCGCAGCAGCGGTACAGTCCCGATGCGGGGCACGTCCCCGCACCCGGGTTTAGCGGCGCGTATCCTGGCGGGGGCCGAGGAGGAGCTCGCGGGATGCCTCTCGGAGCTGCTTCAGGAGGCGGGGACAATTCGTATGCTATTGCGACCCAGGCTGGACAAGGTAAAGGAAGCAAGAATCAGGCTATGCGGAATAATCTGTTGAATGGGATGTGAGGGTAGGAGGAGAGTGATAGTTGAGGATAAGAGAAAAAGTGTATTCAAGCTATCTGGTATATTATTTGATTAGGGATCTTTTCTCACGTATTATTGAGAAGATGATGTATTGTATTCTAAGGCTTGGAAGCTGAAGATATGTTGAATTAGCAGAGTGTTTAGAAAAATAGGAAGTATAAAAATACGGTAAGAGGTGGATAGTAGGATAGTAGGTAGCGCGAGCAGGGAAGAATGAAATCTATTTCTTAACTACTGTTTGTTCATTTTTTAGTATCATAGGTTTCGAATATCTCAACTGTTACATTCTACTCTTTTGTTCTTGGGCATGAAAGGATGAAATACCGAAAATACTGAATACATGGAACTGCTTATCGCACACTGTAAACGGCGAACAAGAATACATCACAACAACATTTATTCCTCTAGGATAGAATTGGATAAAATATATAAAATCTACGCCGTATGATGAAAAACTGCGAGAAAGCGAACATCAGACGCGCTTCACGTCTCATCTCGAACGCGCATCGCCTGAACCTCACGTCTCATTTCGTAGACAAATCGACTTCACGTCTCACCGTACCGCTCGGTTCGGCTTCGGAAAGCATTAAATGACAAGCAAAGGAAGCAACGAAGTTCATATAAACAGGCGATAGCGCACTTTCTAAGTTAATTAACTATTCGTTTTATACAATTCAATGGTGGATAACACATATCAGAGTGGAAAGCCGGACATTCGCTGAATAATCTGCAGATTGTTCACATCATAGTAAATCTCTCTACGCACTACTCATACGGGTTATTGGACACCCCACATCCCACCAGTTCCGAGAAATCAACAGCATTTGATCCCTGGAAAGCCATTTTCTGATATCCGGACCAGTTAGAAAACATCAATAGCAGGTGGGTAGAGCCCTGGAGTATATAGGAAGGTTATTGGAGGTGTATACCTGCTGAAATGAGCGGAAAACAGGAGACGAGATAACTAGGGGGATCATGAATGGGCCAATTGATAGCAAGAATGAGGCAAAAGGGTGAAATTTGACAATTTTCTGACTGTTTTCAGAGATAAAACTGACAAACAGAACCTCTAAATAGCAGAGGTCTATTTGACGAGTCTTGTGGTCTCCGGGGTTTCAAGCAGCAAGAGAATATGAAAGACTGAGAAAGTGAAAAAGAAGTGTCAAAGTGAATACGGGAAAGAAACCAAAGATCTTTGAAAAAGACAGGAAGAAACGAGAGAAAAACAAACATATATCAATTTTCTGCCCTCAACTTGTTGCATATCCATCAGAGAATCGTTCATAAGAAAGCTCAAACTTGTATGTCTCAGACATCTCATATTCAATGAAATAAAACAAAGAATAAAAGATACCTGAAGGAAAGCTTCATAATCAATGTAAATAGCTTGAATTGCTAAGCAGACAGGAATTTAGACAAATACTGTGAGATTTAGTGACCTCCCAGACATTCTAATGATCCCGAAAGCCCATTAACACCTACTAAGACCCCAAACGAAAAACTACAATCCACCAAGACTCGCCTCCCATCTTCCCTAAACTCACAACTTAGGCAAATACTACTACGCTGGATACAACAAACTACAGCAACCCATCCCATATCCGATACCTACCAGACTTACAGTATGTTGAGTTGATTAATTACAGCCGCACCACTGCAAACAAGATGCGGACGTACTCAAATCACTCATTATCTTTTGAGATATTCAATCTCGCCCATTGCACTAATCAGTCTATGCCGATAGTACATCCAGCTCGAAACCTGTCTATGAATAAAACAGATTGAGCGAGGCACAGGGCTTCATTACAAAGCAAACCTACGGGGAATCCATATAGCAAGGTGACCTTGCATTCTTGATCACATAGCGTTAGTTGTTGTACAGTAGTTGAAGATATGAGGAGAATAAAATGGAAAAATAAAACATATGAGATGAGAGGAAGAATAGGAATAGGAATATGAATAGTATGAGGAGTAATATGAGGAATAGGATGAGCATTGAAGGTGATGATCAGGTCTGAGTAGAGATTGAAGACCTTGAAAGGGTTGTAGATGATAGCAGGGGCTGACAAATTGAAACCTTTTCGCATAGAATTGAAAAGAATTCAATAGCGGTTTCAAGAGCTATAATGATTCTCAGTTATTACAAAGGAACTCAGGAAACTCGGGGAAACTCAACTTAGATCCCATTATTTCTTCGTTCTTATACCCTTTGTTTCCTCACAACCAGACAAGCCTTCAGAACTACCATACATCTCCTAGTCAGTAATCCACTCAGCCAATGGACTGTGTAATATGACAGCTCGGCTCCAATCCAGGCAACAGAGAAACCATAATGTGGCTGAATTCCGTACAACCGAGACCAGCGGAAAAGCCGAAAGTACAGAAATGACGACTAAACCGATACGGAAACCACCTTATGAACTACTGGGCCGTTCTGAGATCTGCTAAGGGAGCAAAATGTGATATTTGAGCGTCAATAGAGAGCTGAAATACCAAGCAAGTTTCAAAACCACTCATAGAGTTGTGTTGATTTGGTAGTTCAGAGCTTTAGAAAGGAGATAGAAAATCAGAATAGCCATCTGATAGTCCAAGGGGAGGTTGATAACTCAGGAGAGAATAGTTAGGACGGAAAGAGATAATAGAAGGAAAGACAGTTGAGGAATTCAGAAGGCTAAGAAATTCAGATAGCTCAGAAATTCAATTAGCTAAGAAATTCAACATTTCAACTAATGGAAAATTCCAAACATCCAAAGACCCCAACAATACCTATGAAATTCTATTCATCTGAGAAATTCCAACACAACTACAATCTTTCCTTCCTACAATTTCTCTATTGTTACCTCTCATTCCTTTCCTCTTCTCCTCTCCTCCCCTTTCACCTCTTCCTACTCCTACCTCACACAGTATCTACAGCTCTTCTAAGAAACCCTACAATCCGCGCCGTATCTACATTCACCGGATCGCTTTCTACGGCTTGCACCAACCCTTCCAGGAGACTGTCAACCTGTTCTTCGGGTACCCCAGTGCACAGACTTACAACTCTTCGGAATTTCGCTTCCAATTCCGAAGATCTGAGTTTCAGATCTTCCCGCAGCGCCACTAACGCGTCCTGATTCTGTCTGTACGCGGCCAGCCGCGCTTGCAACTCGGCAAGTGCGGGCAAATCCGGATATGCGTCCAGCGACCCGGACAGCTCGATATAACCTGTGTTAGCCGACTTACCGGACAGAATCGCCGCGTGCTGCTGCGCCACATGATCGTAGATCGACCGGACAGTAAACTCGGCGTCCGCATTGGGTTCCGGCGCGGCTCGGCTCGCGTCTGTGGCTTCCGAACCAGAGTTCCGTTCCGAATTCCGCTCCGTTTCCGTCTTGGCTCCCGACGCTTCATTTCCAGCTTCCGATCCCAGTTCCGATCCTGGCCCGAGCTTCCTTTTCTCCTCGGCTATTGCCCGATCTAGGTTCTGAGAACGCTGTTTCAGCTCCATCAGCCTCACACTCAACGCTTTTAAATGCTCATACCGTTTCCGGGATTCGGCAATTTTACCCGACGACACCACCAACTGTTCCCGCATTTCTCGGATCACTTCTTCCTTCCCCTGCAGCTCTTCCTGGAACTCTGCGGCTAACCCGTCCAGCATAGTCTTCATAGCTGCCAGTGTTGTCCGCGATTTCTCTACTTTGTCAAAAGGATTTACCCGAGCAACTCCGCTATCAGCCGCGTCACCTCCGCTTCCGCTACCTTCTCCGTTTCCTTCCCGGCTCCCGCTACCTTCTCCGCTTCCGCTTCCGCTTCCTTCTCCGTCACCTTCTCCGCTTCCGTCTCCATCTGCTCTCCCTGTGCCGTCAGCTGAGCCTCCACTGCCACTGCCACCGCCACTGCCACCGCTTCCTCCATACACACCCCTCGGCCGAAACTCCGCCAGCTCGGCTCCATTGATGACAATCCCGAAATCAACAGCCCGCAGCCCAACCCGGTTCGGCACCCCTGGATCCGCTCCCACCTCTAAAAGCTGCTGTACAATCGCTTTATTCCCTACTAAAGCTGCCAGCGTCAAACACGTGTCGCCGCTTTTGTCCTGGCAGTTCACAACTTCAGTCACAAAGCGAGCAAACCCCACCGGCGGCACCACCTGCCCGCCCCGCGTCACTACCCACTCCAACAGCGAAGAGAGATAATAGCGTGAAGCGTCGCTCCGGCCCCGAATCCCCGAGGTTACAGCTATATGATGAAGCACAGTTCGGCCCATTTGATCTACAATGCCTAAATTCGGGTACAACACGTCCAGCAGCTGCGGGAACGTTCCCTGATCTAGATTGTTAGTCACCAGTACTGCCTTTACCAGCGGGGTTTCCCCCGCATGATTACAGCGCAGCCTGTTTGCTCCGTGCCGTACGAGTTCTTCTACGAGACCTACGCGGCCCAGCGCGGCAGCCCAGTGGAGCGCTGTATGGCCGAGATCGTCGATGGCGATATCGAAATTTACCGATTCAATGGCCTCTGAGCTGCCAAAGATGTCTACAAGTCTGTCTGTGTCCTGCGTCATGAATATTTTGGTGATCATTTCTTTCGAGTGATAGAAATTCTCTACTGTTTCGGCTTCTAGCGGTGCCAAGCCGTAGGGGGCGTACGGGTTGTGCAGGTCGTGTTGGTAGATGGCTGGGAGGAGAGCCGAAGTAGATGCCGAGACAGAAGCTGCGGAGGCTGAAGCGGAAGCGGAAGCCGGAGCAGATACCGAGCCGAGACCCATTTCCGGTAATCCAAGGGCCGAACTTGCCGAGCCTGCCGAGCCTGCCGAGCCTACAAACGGACCAGCAATGCTGCGCCTCTTTTTAGCCGCTACTACTTGCTCTTTCGTAGGCGTTTGAGTGGCTTGCGCCTTCTCATCATAGTACAACAGCGGAGCTATAAGCTCCAGCACTCCATAGTGCTGAGCAATCTCCGCCCCACGTTCCCGCGGCACCCACGTGCCTTGGTACTTGCCGTAGCCTCCCTGGATCTTCTCATAGGGAGTGGTACGGATTTCCCTTTCAATTATACGAGTTCTTTTCGTTTTATCTAATCCTGCTACTTTCAAAATTTGTGTGGCGTTTACTGTATCGTCGGAAACCCGTTTCATCACTGTGGTGTGGCCAACGAGCATTTCGTATACTTCTATACCGGAATACATGGCTTTGTATATACGTGGAGTGGGCATTTCGGAAGTGGAATGGAAAGAAGCCGTGGGGGTAGCAAGCGGAGTTCCTGCGGGGGAAGACTGTGCCGAAGCGGAAGCAGCAGAAAAGCGGGCAGCAGCGGGCCGCACGGCAGGAGCCGAATCGGGCCTACTAGGAGGAGAATCTCTCGGTTCCGAAGGTTCTACGGCAGATATGGCATGTGATTTGTTCAAACTGAGCAGCGAAGCCTGGGCAAGCTGATTGTGGATATCCGACATAGAAAGACTCGTCTTCAGAGGTTTCGGCACCGCTGGGCGGGACACAGAACCATCGCCGCCGTCGGATGAGCCGGAATGATTTGCGTCAAGGCCGGATCGGTCTTCGGCAATTGTGGCCAGCGGGCCAGCCGCGGGGCCTGAGTGGTCGCTCATTGGCTGGGGCAGTCGCCGGAGCGGAGGCTCTCGGGGCAGCGGATGGAAGATGGATCGGCGAGCCGAGATCGGAGGTTCGGAGATCGGAGTTCGGAGTTCGGAGTTTTCTTATAGAGAGTAGAAAGAGAGGAATAATGGGAATACCCGAGAAAAGGCAAGACTTGTTGGTACCTCGGGGGAATTTCAGACGCGTTTGCAGTCCGGGAGTTTTGCCGAGAGATCCGTGTGACGCGTCGGAATGCCAGAAACCGGGGAAAAAGTGTGAAAAAGCGGTAAAATGCAGGACTTGGGAATGAAAATTAAGTGAGAAACGGCGACCCGTCGAGGCGATTGAAGGGAGCGAGCTGTCCGGATGCCTGGAACGGTGTGGGAGGGTGTGTTTTGGGACAAATGGTTGCTGGGTGTAGAAGGGAAGTATGGAGTGAATTAAGCGGGAAAATGCGAGTTTTGGGGAGTTTTAGTGAGGTTAATGAGTGGGAATAATTGGTGGGAGGAAGAAAAATGCGGAAATTGAGGCGGAAATACTGCGTTTGGTAGGGGTAGAGTGAGTATGAAGGGTAGGAAAAGAAGGTGTGGTGTCTGTCCGGAAGCAGCGGACAGGGAGCGGGTGTCCGGAACGGAAGCCCCGTTGCGGGCCGAGGGGGGAGTGGAAAATGATGAGAAAAGCGGGATTATGGGATATTCAAGCGGGGGATTACGGGTAGAAAGAGGTGGAAAGAGTGTAGTAAAGCGTTGGGAGTCGAGTCTGAGTTAGAAAATGGTGAAATCTGCAACGAAAAGAAGCTTTCTAGGACTTCAGATCACGGTAAGACCGGTTTCAGCGTAAGTTCCCTAATACACTCGAACCCCAGCTATTCACCAGTAAACCTTTCAGCCTCCATAAGACTGTCTGCAAGCAATTGACCGAACAGCTGCCCATCCAGCTGCCCATCCAGCTCTCAAATCACCACTTTTCCAGTCTCTCAACCCGCCCCCCCAGCCACACTTCGCGTCTCCTCCCACACCCTGCGTCCCATATCCCATACCAACTACCCAGTTCGGGTATTCCGCGATAGGTGAAGATCGGCAGGAGCTGCGAGCTGTGGAACGGAATAATCCGAATATTCGGCATATAATTCATCTAAAAGCCAGGAAAACTCGGCAAAAGAGCATCACAGGATCATCTCCCATTAATCCTGCAAAACTTTTACCTCCCAGAACCCTCGAAACCCCGGAAAATTGTAAAGATATCTACCTCCTATCACTACACTATGGATGCACCCCCAATACCCGAAGCTCTCCCTTCGGAGCTCCGATTCCTGCAAACGTACCTCGCACGGAGCCGAGAACTGAGCCGAGCCAATCCTATCATTGCCTATTTCTGCAAGCTTTATATGGTGCAGCAGATTCTCACCGGAGGGTTTCATCAGAGGTCTGCTGAGTGTGCTGCGTATGCCGGGGCTCTGCTAGATAATATTGAGTATCTTAAGACGCACGAGCCTGCGCTGTTGGAGTCGGAAGGCCAGGAAATTCTGAACGACGATCTGTCAGCTTTTGTATATACTGAAGGATTTGCGCAGTCTGTGTTTGACAAGGCGGACAGAGACGTACAGAGTCATCAGTGTACTAAGTAAGTATAGAATGGGTATAGAATGGTGAGGAATGGTAAGGAATTGGTGAGGAATTGGTGGAAAGGACGGAAAGGACGGAAAGGATGGAGTTGGGGGAAAGGAAGAAAAATCCTAAAAAGACGGAATAGCCCGAAAAGCCCGAAAAGCCCGAAAAGAACAGAGAAAATGGAGAATCTGGTAAACCTGACGCCACTTTAGAAGTTCTTTTCAACTTATATTTCACCATATAAGACCAAAATTTCTCAATTTTTTCAGCTAATTTTGATTTTCTCATCTCATCTCATCTCATCTCATCTCATCTCATCTCATCTACCAACTTATATACTAACTGAACAGACAAACTGCCGCTGCCCTCTTCGCTGCTGCCACTTTCTACAGTCTCACGTCTCTTTTCCCAGTAGAAAACTCTGAGTTTTCAACCGAAGAAATAAACGCCAGAATCAAATACGCGAAATATCACGCAGCCCGCATTCTTAAAGCCCTGAAAGAGGGTTCCGACCCTAACGACTACGAACTGCCACAGAAGGACACAGAAGGCGGCGTATCCGACGGAGAAAACGACGGCAACAGCGAGAAAAACGGCACAGACGATGGTGTGACAAAAGAACAGGTCAACGCAGTACTGGACGAAGCGATTCGGGGATCTTTCCGTCCGGGGATGACAGCTGCGGATATCGAAAGCGAGGAAGACGCAATGGTAAGCAAACTGACGCTCGGAGGTCCCGACGGCTCCGACGGCTCAGCCACAGACGCGCCAGCAACGCTGCCGTCTTTTCCTGCACCTCCGACGTCCGTTGGAGACTCTGCTGAGCCACATGATGATAATTCACTAGCTCCAGTAAGGTCTCCGTCTCCTTCTCCTTCTCGGTTGCCATCGCCGCCTCCTGTAGTGTCAACGCGGCCCACAGAGCTCCATATTACAAAGGAAAATGTCCAGAGGATAGTAGACGAATCGGAGCTGTATGCAACGGTTCAGAAACATGCTAAGTTTGCTATTTCAGCTCTCAACTATGAAGATGTCGAAACGGCCAAACGCGAGCTTTCCACTGCGCTGGCGCTGCTAGAGAAAAACGCGTAAACAGGGTGGGTATTTCGACTCCAAGGAATCCTTTTCCAGTGTTTACTGCAACAAATTCTCCCTTATCGCGCGTTCCGAGCCGTTCCGAGCCGTTTTTATCGGCTATCGGGCCGAGTCCCTTCGGTAGGTTGGGGGGGGGTCGAGAGACTACATATAGCTCAGGTGAACAGTTAGGTTAAATGGAGTTAGAGTGGAGGTACCATTTAACGCAGTAGATGTATATATACTATAGAAAGCCGGTATATATACTACAGAAATTCGAACGATCCAACTGCTATTATTTAATTCATTAACTGAGCTATTCTCCTCATCGCATCCCCACACACTATACGTCTCCAATCCTTCATTACCATATTACGTAATCACAAACTCCACCCCAGCCCACAATATACTTGATCACGTATTTCCCATCATGGAAAAATCCAGTAATGAAAAATTTTAATGCGGCAATCAGTCAGCCAGAACCGAAAGACAATCTACTAAGATGAAAAGTGAAATATATTCAATTTACTTCAATTCCCCCGAAAACACGCCTCGGCAACCACTCTCAGCCATCAGGAATAACAGAATCCCACCAGAATAATCACCAGAAACCCGCCCGCGGACATCAGAAGGGAACCGCATACCGCAGCACACATCCATAGAACAGGAGAAACCACACAACTACAAGATGAGCACAACCAACTGTAGATTCTACGAAAACAAGTACCCCGAGGTAAACGACCTGGTAATGGTCAACGTCCAGCAGATTGCGGACATGGGAGCCTACGTGAAGCTCCTGGAGTACGACGGGATCGAGGGAATGATTCTGCTCTCGGAACTGTCACGACGTCGTATCAGAAGTATCCAGAAACTCATCCGAGTTGGCCGTAACGAAGTAGTTATCGTACTCAGAGTCGACAAAGAGAAGGGATACATCGACCTGAGTAAACGGCGTGTCTCCCCCGAGGAAGCTGTGAAGTGTGAGGAAAAATACAACAAGAGTAAAGCTGTTCACTCCATTCTCCGCCATGTTGCCGAGAAGCACAACGTACCCTTGGAAACGCTCTATCAGACTATCGGCTGGCCGCTCAGTCGTAAGTACGGACACGCCTACGACGCGTTCAAGATTGCTATCACAGACCCGGAAACAGTATTTGAAGGTATCGAGCCTCCTTCCAAAGCTATACTGGATGATCTTTTGCTGTACATTTCCCGTCGTCTGACTCCTCAGCCTACGAAGATCCGAGCTGACGTGGAAGTCACCTGCTTTGGCTACGAGGGGATCGACGCTGTGAAGAAAGCGCTGGCAGCAGCTGAAGACGTTCCCAACTCTCTGAACGCTACAGTGAAGGTAAAACTGGTTGCAGCTCCTTTGTATGTACTTACTTGTTCTTGCTTAGATAAGCAGAAAGGGATTGAAATCCTTGAAGAATCGATTAAAAAACTCACAGACGAAATCACGGCTTCCAACGGTACCTGTAACGTCACTATGGCTCCTAAAGCCGTTACAGCAACTGACGACGCTGAATTGCAAGCCCTTATGGAGAAGAAAGAGATGGAAACTCGACAAGTCGACGGAGATGACGATGACGAAAACGAAATCGACTCCGAAGAGGAAGTATAACCTCAGAACATCTCTCTGCCTCTTCTTCTTTACCTATTCTCACCTCACCATATAGCCATCTGTATCTTTGACATGAATATAAAAACTGCTCATTTTAATGAAATTTATAGTACACTTTTCATCCAAATCTTGTGCCCCGAACTGGCCGAAACTGTATCTGGCTCACGTCGGCTCTGCGCAGGGTTATCCTTTCGCTCAGGTAGATCCCTTGAACTCCTATGAGATGTAGGCGATCGAGTATTTCGTAAGTATCGATGAGATCGTAGTCATTGAGTGTCGGAGTATTGGGGGAACTCCTGTGGGTTTCAGCCGGTTTCGGACCAGATTCCTCGGCTGTTTCGACCTTTTTTCGTGAGAACAGAGCCATGGTGACGTAGATAATGTGGGAGGCAGGTTGTTGAGCTGAGAGGCCGGAAAAGTGAGGTATAATGAGCTGATGAGCTGAGATGAGCTGAGAGAAATAGTAAAGACGTGAGAATATATGTATATTATACTGACTAAAATGTTGATATATTAATATCCAATATATAAAAATATATATATAAACATATACAGAAACACACATTCAAGCTGGACTGCTTATATATACGTTCGGCCTTTTCTCTCAGTGCTCATAGTAGTGTCATAGGAGATTCAGCAGTGCCGGAGCTCACGCAACAGAAAAGCCACAACAGCTTTGCCGTATAGGTTTCAGACAAAATAATCGGATATTCCACCTTATCAGCCTTCCCATAGCCACTGGTTGCTCTTTCATAGAGAGATGCAGGAATATGAAACAACTCTCATACAGGGAGGGAGCAACGAGCGAGAGACTGGAAAATTGACCGAAACCACCTCTTTTGGGATAACAGAAGGTGATAAAAAGGAAGCATTGATAAGAGTAAAAAAGCTATAGTACGAAATAGGCGGACGGTAAATATTCAGAGGAGTATCGCTGTTCAGTGCGGGGCTTTCACAGCTTTCAGTGCTAAAAGTGCGGAGTTTGCCTAGAATGTAGATATATCCCAAGCTACAACTACAAATTGAGTAATATATTGTGGAAATGGGAATAAAAATAGAAATACTAAATCAAATCTTACAAACCAAGAGAGAAAATGGTCATCTGTAGAACTCTACCGAGTATAGAAACAATAGGCGTACCATTATTGTATCTACTGTAAATTCTAAACGAGTACAACAGTACCAAATACTCCAAATATACGAGCCTTATAATGAACTACACATCTTCCTCTGTTTCTGTAGCTCGATAGATCAAACACTTATCAATTCAATACTTCCTTTGCCATCTGCCGTATTCCGTCTCTTCTCAAAGGTATAACAACCTTTCCAAGCTCTACTTTTTCCGGTGAGGACCTTTCGGCCGAGAAAACCTCAGAGAAGATCCACTGTGAGCAGAGGGAGTCTGAGATTGAGATTTCGCTTCAGCTTGGACCTGAGAATCAGCAATCAGATCACCGATATCAAGATCTGAACCATCATGTGCTTCCATCTACGTAATGAACATTGGTTAGAAATCAATACAACCAAAGAATCAACCCCTATAACGTTATACTCACTTCTTTGTTAATCTCTAAACCCATAGATTGTAGTTTATTCACCACTGCTTTCCGATTAGTCGCGTAAATCATCCGCTCTTTGACTTTTGCACCAGATGGACAACTGTATACAAACACTGCATATGCTGTTAGTTGCTGTTGAGCAGAGAAGTAGTGAAATGAAAGGAAAATGTGGAAATGTATAAGAGAAGTCAAAAAGGAGGAGAAAAAAGAAATAAAGAAAGGATAAGTTAAAGGCAAAATCATAATAAAACATCAAAAACAACAAAAGCAACAATTATAACGAAACATTCAACACTACACCAGAATAAATAAACACTATTCAATCCTTCAATCTTCACTTACAAGTAAACCCGGGCTCCCGGTACACAGTAAACAGCGGCGTATCTTCCGGGATACGATGTTTCAGCTCACTGTGGTGGCTCAGCTGATCAGCGGAATGCAACGCCACAGTCTCAGCAGGTAATTGCAGCCTCAATTGCAGTAATCCAGCCACATTAGACGCCACAAGCTGCGCCACAGCCGCCTCCGCTTCCTCCTCAAACGGGAATCCCATCTCATGATGATCACTAACTATCACTTGCGCCTTCTGTCCAGCTGTACCGAAATGCGCACTCGTTTCACTCTCGCGTACACTCTGCAGACTTTTCTCCTCAGCTGTGAGCGGTGCAGTGAGATTTTCATGCTCTTCAAACTGTTTCCACCCTTGCTGTGATACTTCATCTAACTCTGTGATGAACAAATCTCTATGGAAACGGGCAGATCCGCCTAATTCACGCATTAAAGCAGCACGAGAGGACGCATAGAGCATTTTGCTTCTTACAGGCGCGGCATCAGGAACAAAGGAGATAAATGCGAGTTCGCCAGGTTCACTCAGCTTGAGAAGTATATAGCGAGCTTCATTATCACGTAATTCTGAGCGAATAGCAGGGAAATCATCTTGGAAACTGGAAGTTCCACTCACAACATCCAGGGGAACCATCTGCTCTGGTGGGTGTTAGAGCTGACAGTCGATTGAGACACTCAGACGCGTCCAATGTGTAATAATCATTGGATTTTCATAACCTAACAGCCTAACAACCTAACAACCTAACAAAAGCTATACTCACCCTTATCGATAGCTACCAAAAGAGCCCGCCCGCCATCGCTAGATAGAAAGTCTTTGAACTTTGTCAAAAGCTCCTCAGAAGCTGGAAATTCAGTCAGTAAAAAGCTATATTTCCAGCAGTTTTCTGCTTCTTTCAATCAGTTATCCCATCTATCTATTCTTATACTTACCTCTGATACCAGATTGAGTAGACATTGCTGTTTCCGCTCCTCAGTACGCCCCAGGGTCAAAACACGGTAATTGCCAGAACCTGTACTATCAGATCTACCAAATACTCTTCCGAATTACTGGCAGCTCCGTTCCAGCTTCGGTTATCCCGTCTTTTGGTTCCCTTTGTTAAGCCGATAAACCCCCGATCGTCGCTTCCGGATTTGAACATGACGTCTCATCTTGCGAGGATGCCCTTCGCGTCTCACCGCGATAGATCACTTCATACGACTGTGAAACGCAGCTGACACCCACCTGGCTTCAAGCAACTACTATTATTCTTATCATCAAAGTATATTCTAGGGTGCATGTTGGCGCATTCAACCAGCACACAACCCTATCTTGATACTTCCTGACGCTTCCTGACACCTCCAATATACCAATCCATTCACACTTCGTCTCGACTCCCTAACCCATTTCAAGTCTCATCTCAGACCGGCAAAGGAGGTCCGCATCCCATTACAGGGCCCTCCACACCCGAAATATACATCTACCTATCATTTACCCTTTTAGGAACAACATAAATACCTGCCGTTTTCGGCCGAGACGGACCGAGAGAAATCTATGGGGATCATCGGAATAAGCCAGAAGTACACATGAGAAGGGAACTATCGAGAGGCAGTTGAGGCGGAAAATACGGGAAAACTTGGACCGAAGGACCAACAGAGGATATGGAGTTGGAAGCCTTTGAAAATATCAGTTAAAACTCCTCAGAAATTTGATCAATTTTACAGTATTTCAACCAAGTTTCGCATTTCACGCTGATCTCCGTCCAACCCGAAGCTGATTTCCCGAGCTGCTCGGGCCGAAGTAGTCAGAACTCGGAACTCCACAGAACAACAGGAAAAAGTTGATTTCTGCTCTCTGATTTGTGTTCTATATTCCTCATTCCCGCTTTTCAGTCGTCGTCCTTAACCGTCACATTCATAAGGAACTTCCACCCTCTGTTATGAGCAATTCAGACCAGGAGGTCTCTGCGGCTTCCAGACCGGCAGATGTTGCTGGGAATAACTCCGTGTTTTCCGTTGAAACATCCACAAACTCATCTGCACACTCTACGGCCCGAAACCACCGGAAATCCCGAGCTATTCGTGACGAAGAACTTTCCACAGCATGTCTCCTCGTGTCAAAGCTGAAATTTGGAGATTACAGAGTCGACCAGTTTGATATACATGGCAGGCTGATTTCTCAGCTTGAGGTTTCACCTCTGAGTGATCAGAACAGAAGAGGAAAGACAGGAGGAAGAATCAACTCGAATAGCAGTTCAAATAGCAGCTCGAATAGCAGTTCAAAGAGGAATTCGAAGAGGAATTCAGAAAGGAATTCTGCTAACAACTCAACCAGAAATTCCGCCATTTCTACCTCGACATCTTCGAAGCCTCGTAACTCCACCATTCCCCTGCGTACCACATCATCCATCAATTCAAACTCCAATAGGCCCATTTTCTTCTCCTCCTCCTCCTCCTCCTCCTCCTCCTCCTCTAGCAATCCCGTAACTCTCCTCACACGCATAACCGACGAGTCAACACTTGACTTCTCACTCCTGCGAGACTTCTTCCTCATATATCGCCGTTTCTGCTCATCTAAACAGGTATGGGACTTCCTGGGTAGTAAACTCTGCTGGTCAGCTGTGCAAACTTGTATGGCGAAAGACTCACCAGCAGCAGAAACAGCTGCCAGAGTTTGCACTCGTACTTTCTCTGTGCTGCGGCATTGGATTTCTAATTTCTTCCCGGAAGATTGGCTGGCAAATCGTCCTTTACGCCGCTCTTTCTGTAGTACAATGGATCTGCTGTGGTCTTTGAGTGCCCTAGCTCGTTCACGGCCGAAGAAACTGCTCCGCCATATTTTGGTACATCTCCGGAGACTTTGGGCGGATAATTTGAAGCTTTACTACAACGAGGAGGTCCAGCTGGACACTGAGACGCTTCCTCCTGGAGATATGAGTAAAATGATTACTATAGCGAGACAGGCATTCGTAGAAGAGACTTCTGGAAGTAGCAAAGACCCTACAGCGCGCCTGGGTCAGTATTTAGAAGATCTGCTTGCTCTTGGGTCTACGGGGCATCTTATAGACGGGAAAATGCCGTGTATGGTGTCTGCAGGAAGAGCAGGAAGGGAAGGCTTTTCTGATCATTTAGTAGAACTGGCTATTGAAGAGTTTGACAGGCTAGCAAAGGTATGCGCTGTAAGGACTCAACTACAGGTCCCCCAGGTCCCCCAGGCTCCTCAGGCTGGTGAGTTCAGAGCAGGTGAGCCGTTGGATGAGTCGCTATCGCTGAGGTCTTTTGTAGATTTAAATATGGATGATATTGTAAGTGTTTCCAGTATAGCCACTGGGGTATCAGATGGTTCTAAAGGTTCAACGAACTCTAGGATTTCTAGAAGTTCGGTAAATTCACACTTGTCACAGTCATATCCTGCAGGTGGCTTGCTCAACCGCAAGAAAGCAGTAAGAAATCTCGGAGCAGACGTCGGAAATGTGTCCTTTGATCTCTACAAAGACTTCACGTTTGATTGCTCAATCGACGTTCCCGCCCAGCCTGAGTTTCAAGCAGAAACAGAAGCAGAATCCATGCTAAACTGCTCAGAAGCTTTCCTGGGACCAAACGGGGAACCCCTGCCGATGTTCCCTGAGCCACAAGACGGTGATGCGACGGAACTGTATGATACCAGCAGTGCAAGTGCTCTTGCAGCAGGGAGACAGGCCAGCCCTGGAAAGGACCTTATAGGAGATATGTCAATGCAGGAGCTTGACAAACTTAGCCAGCTTCCGCCTGTAAGGTATGAAAACGAGGAAATAGCGAAATCAGAGACTCTAATGCGACTGGAGGGCAAACTACAGGCATTCTGGGATGCTCAGCTGGAAGATCATCCATTGCCTGCTGTGCCTGATGCTGAGAATACTGAGAATCCAGATTCTGAAACCGGGAGCGATGCCTGCAGCTTGATATCTGATATAGCCGATATTATGGATGTTTCTGCTTTGTCAGGAGGCAGCAGCGCAGAGTTAGGAGAAGCTGGAGAAAGTTTAGCAAGTGGAAGTTCAAATAGGGAAGAGTTGATTCGTATTGAGAAAATTAGTGCCAATTACAAGGGCTGTGCCTGCCGTGGCCTCTCTGGTACTTCTGCTACTGGAAGAGATGGTTCCGTATGTGATTCTTTAGAACATCATACAAGTAATATCGTAGGTTTGGAGCAGCCGGTGTTTTCTGAACCAGCTGAGACTCACAACCTCTCTGAGTACCCGTCAGTCCACCAGAACTCCCGAATTCGTAACTCTGCAGACCCAGCAGAGATATCTCAAGTAAGTCTGTTCACCGAAGAGCTGAATATCTCTCGATTTGACACTCTGCACCTTCCATTCGTTCTAGAATACCCCTGTAAGGATTTGAGTGAGATTCTCACGTTTTTGGAAAAGGAGAGCTTCCTCACTGTTCACTGGACAGAACTGGCGACCCTGCGAGCGGAAGATCTCAGGGCTCCCCCAGTTCTCAGCTGGCTTGAATGGTTTTTCCTCAGTAAATCTCAGCATCAACTGGACAGCCCGGTCAGCGGAGTGGCTATCTACATATCACGGTTCAATCTAATGGTGAACTGGATCATTTCTGAGATCCTACTGAGTGAAACTTCACAGCTACGTAGAGAAGTGATCATAAGATACCTTGACTTGGCTGACGAATGCCTGAAACTGCAAAACCTCTCTACGTATGCCCAGATAGCTCTCGCAGTGAACTCTGAAGCTGTGGCGCCTTTACAGGACAGTGCAATCTCCAGTAGAATCACAGGAATGCTCAACCTGTTTTCTCCAATAGGGAACTTTCGGGAAATGCGTCGAGAAATGGCAGCAGCAGATTTCCAGCGCGGAGCTATTCCGTTTCTCGGGATATACCTGAAGGATCTCGTGCAGACAGGCGAAGCTGCAGCCGGAGGAGTCAGCAAAAGATATAGCGAGACGGGGATTGGAGAGGTCGGCGGAACTGCCGAGCTGGATATGGCAGGTCAGCGAAGCGCGGCTGGGATTATTGCAGTTTTCAGGGAGTTCCGAGCTTCTTGTGCAAATTATAAACTACAAGCTTACGAGAAAGCGGATGCGGAGCTGAAAGCCCGCTGTGTGTATATTAAAAGCCTCACGGATGAGGCGATGGCTGAGCAACTCACTCTGCGGCTTCAGGAGCTGTGAATCAGTGTTGCATGCCAGGGAACGATTAAGGATAAAAGTGATCTAAGTAGATTATGGAATGGTATATGGAGTAACTTTATAAATAAGCTGAGTAGCAAAACGTACATTCAATAGTTGCCAGGAAGATTAAATAATAGGTTGTGCGAGCAACGGAGTTCTCAATTTCATATTCATATCTATCAGATACGTTTGGAGCACTTCAATGCTTTCTACTTCTTTCAGTGTATCAAGACATCTCTGAAATGAGGATTTCTTCTGCCGTAACTTCATCTGAGTACCCAGACTCACTGATTCTTAGTACACTGCTAGGTTTATGATCATTCTATGTCTTACCATGGGTTATTTTATCAGTTAATTTCAACTCAGAAGAGCTGTAGGGTGGTAGTACTTAGAAGAAACTTGTTATAAAAACCGTTTGCAGGTCTATCAGACCAAAAAGAGCTCTTTTTATATAATACTCCTATCGAATTCATCGAAATCTAGCAGAAGTCAACCAAAGACCATTAAAATCCATGAATTTTAACGATAGCATAGAAAGAGACCCTCAGATAGGCTCGCACAGAAAGACACATCCATTATTCTACACTGCTTCACCCCTCCTATCGTACCCACCACACTAGGGATACATCATAGTGATTTGTGCCTTCTTTTTGCAATGCGCAAATGATGGAAAACCATTCAGAAAAGTTCAGAAAAACTGTTTCAATCCCTATGGGAAAGGTGCGCCGTTCAGCTACGATAAAACAACAGGGAGAACGCATGGACGATCTCACTCTCAAGCCATGATTCCAGATAAATAAACACATATATCTGAACAGGGGAAGAAATTCAGTTTATAAAGAAGGCCAAGAGATAACAATGAAACTCTCAGTGTAAGCCATTTATCAATTCTTAACTGTAAGGTTTACCAGGGGCTCCAGCTTCTCATATAAACGTATTCTCACATAATTCCACTTTATTTTACATAATTTTACACGATTTCACCTCCAGATCCCGCCGTAGAGTCCTCCTTTGGTCGGAACTCCTCGCTTTCGATCCCCATCCCCATCCCCATCCCCGTCCCCGTCTCCATCTCAACGTCCGACATCTCAGCCGAATGAGCATTACCGACAGGCCTTGCATCTGCAGACTCGCCCATACTTTTTCGCATCTCCAAAGCTTCCTCGTCCTCTGGGAGCAGCCGGAACGGTCGGAAATAAATCTGTGGTTCTACTTCAGTACAAAGGAGTTCAGAGGGACTCCGTGGCGGAGCCCTTGGAGGACTCGGGAGGTTTCTGTGATCACCAAACGGACTACCGCTTCGGCTTCTGTCTCGGATTCTCCGGGAATACCTGTCAGGACTTCGGCTTCGGCTTCGGCTTCGTTCTCTTCCAGGTTGGCGAGGAACCCATGAGTCATAACCTATCCGAGATTTGTCTATGCTTCTACTTCTACTTCTGCTTCTACTTATGCTTCTACTCCCACTTCTACTCCTACTTCTGCTCCTTTCAGGGCCTCCAGGGCTCCAATCTCTCCGAGATCTACCGTAACTTTCTCTTCTCCCACTACCCTCCCAGTAATCTCCCCTGTTATCACCTCTGCCGTTGCGTCGGTTATTGTGGTAATCACTTCGGCCAGAACGGCGTACTTCTCGCTCACGTGCTGCTTCTTCCAGCCTCCGTTTCCGTTCTTCAACTCTTTCCTCAATTGCTTTCCGCCTTTCCAGCACTGAATCACCTTGAGTAGAAGTTTGAGCTAACGAGCTAACCAAATTACCAAACAGCCGAGCACCTCTTCCGATTTCAGCCCGTCTAACGTTTTCTCGGGCTTTTGCTAATTTGTGATCATTTACAGGCCGGGAACTCGGCTGTGAATCTCTTTTCCTACTTTGAGGGGCCTGCCGTCCTCCAGCGGAAGTCAGGGAGGCACTCGGAGACACTCTCGGCTCGGATGACCCGTTGTCATCGTAGTTAATTTCCACTGGTGGATCCATTGCCGTTGAGGGGCTCCAAATAGGTATTTATAAGCTGAAAGCAAGTTGTATGAATGTGATGTGCTGAAAACCCTTAGCTGGATGGTTTACTGTTCCAAAGAACGCTACAACAAGTCTTGAACTGAAGGGCAAACTAACCAACCAAATAGAGTAACTATACCACCTTTCTGAATACTCCTTTTACTTTCCTATACTCCAGAATCCCCTTGGAGAACGATCAGAATACCCACCAGCTCTTCCCAGCCTCAGCATGAGGATTTCTTTCAACCGTTTAGAAGATGAAAAATTCGCTGAAAACGGCAGGAGATTCTGGTTTAGGAACTCATATTTATACCACCTATTTCGGTAGTCAGCTGCCCAATTGAGTTGTTATCAATTAAGGATGACGTAAGCAGAGACAGTGATGGAATCCGTCGGACGTCCCAAATAGGCAGCTCCCTCAGTAAGAAAATTTTTTTTACTAAGGAGGAAAATAATCTGAAGAAAAAAAAATATCTTTACGGTGAGAGAGAGAAGAGGAAGGAAGAATACAGCTGGAAGTTTAGCAATCTGCTTCTGATTTTCCTTTTTTTTTTCTGATCTGGATAGTATTAGGTGGAATTAAAGAACATTATTCTTGGTGTTTAGGATTGTTAGGGTCTTGTAGCCGTTACCAGTAGAATAGGTATAGAGAAGCAGCTCATCACTATAGAATAGCAGAATCGGCCTTGCAGATCAAGGTAGCACATCAAGATGACAGACGAGGTAAGCAGGGAACCTAAACAATGCTGTAGACTGCTATAGGCACTATGGAATTGACAGGCAGCAGCTGGATATACTGAACAATTAACTAACTTCCTCTCAGATAATATGGCAGGTGATCAACCAGCAATTCTGCGCTTTCAAATTAGCGACGACTAAAGAACAGAACTTTTGCCGTAATGAGTACAACGTGAGTGGCCTGTGTAACAGGCAGTCCTGCCCGCTGGCCAATTCACGGTATGCCACAGTTCGGAACATCGAAGGCCGATTATATCTGTATATGAAGACGGTAGAGCGAGCTCACATGCCTAATCGTTTATGGGAACGGATAAAGCTGCCGAAGAACTACGCCAAAGCGCTGGAGCAAATCGATCAACACCTGAAATACTGGCCTAAGTTTCTCATTCATAAATGCAAGCAGAGGCTCACACGACTCACACAGGTTGCCATCACTGAGAGGCGGCTTACCTTGCGAGAAGAGGAACGGCATTATGTCGGAATCAAGCCGAAAGTGAAGCGACGGGAGCAAACCAGAGAACGGAAAGCCCTGGCAGCAGCAAAGATCGAGAAGGCTATTGAGAAGGAACTGCTTGATAGGCTGAAATCTGGTGCTTATGGAGATAAACCACTGAATGTGGATGAAAAGATCTGGAAGAAGGTACTCAATGGAGTCGAGGAGACAGACGGACTTGAGGAAGAGGAAGAGGAAGAAGAATCCGAATTGGAGGAGGAAGAAGAAGAAGAAGAAGAAACCGGCCAGATTGAATATGTGGAAGCTGACGAAGACGATGATGAGAATTTGGTTGATTTAGAAGATTTGGAGCAGTGGTTAGGAGCCAGCGATTCTGAGGAGCATGCTTCCTCTGACGAGTCAGACGAAGAAAGCTCTGATTCAGAAGGAGAAGGATCTGGAGGGAAACGAAAAGCTGGGGATAAGAAGAATAACAAAGCGAAGAGAGCCAAAGGACCCAGAGTTGAGATTGAGTACGAAGAAGAGAGAACTCCGGCTACCAATCTTCAAACTGTGGCTCAGTTTTAGTTTTACAAGCATTCTGTACGGTTATAGGGTATGATTCACGTTTGGACTTAGTAAGTAATGTTCAGCTTTGCATTTATGGAGACAAGAGCGTAGGAAGAGGGATTGAATGATTAATTGGTCCACCATGTAGGCTGTAGAAGGGTTGTTGTTAGATACAGCAATCTGATGTTTTGAAATAATATGTTTTACGTATCCAAATATTAATCAGACCTACGCTTAACCAAAAATATATACCTGTAGATAATAACTGTCGTTCTGCCACTGCATGAAATTTCTCTTCTCTTTACTATCATACAAAATTAAGATGGTAGTTCGTAGTATCCTCATTTCACTATAACTGGTTCTTATCAAGGAATGGGCAAATTAGACAGCGATCCAAGGTCGTGGACAATACCGGCAATCACAAAGGAGAACAATTGATAACTAGAGAATCATAATTGAGCCCCTGACCATCAATATTTCCATCACAACACCAAAATGACCGTACTATCCATCCGACGTACTGGCATCTCCTCAGCAATACACCTAACAATCACCTTGTCTAATACTATTTACAACCCAGACATTACAACTAACTAAAACTCCTTCAAACTGCCGCAGCATTTCCTACATGGACTATAACCTTACTAAAGAATAAAATTCATTAATGATGATAGATATTGAACATTTAGACTTCAGCCAATTCTCTGAGACGTCTGATAGTAGATCTCACAGTAGTGGCAGCAGGGGTAGCCAGAGAGTAAGCACCACCGGCAATAGTCTTGCCGCTGGACTGATCGTACCAAATACCGACAGCCTTTCTCTTGACGGCGTTCTTACCAGTGAAGGGAGACATGTATCTGGCGTGTTGCTGGACTTCCAGCTTCTTGCACTGACGTCTCAGCGAGGAGCCGTATCTGACACCGTACTTTCCGGTGATTCCAACCTTCTTAGTTCTCTTAGTCCTGAGGTATTGTTAGTATGGCTGAAATTTTATGAGGATGACAAAGAATGTCAAGACGACTTGAAAGACCCAAAATATGCTGAAAGCGGGTATTAAGAATGAACTAAAAGTATCTGACAGAATTGTGACAAAGGCTGATTGGGATGTAACGAAATTTCAGGATTCGGCACTGCCTGAAGTTGAAATACGTGTTGAAGATTCCACTCCGACATTTTGACATGTTGAATTTTCACCACATTATTTCGATACGATTGTCCTCTTGAATCCCAACTTTCACACAGACAGCCAATGCTTACATTGTGTCTTCAAAAAGTGAACAACTGCGCCCTCAGCTACTCCGAATCGTCAAAAATTCTGATGCCCAGTTGTCGCAGCCTATATCCAATACTGAAAATTTATTCCCTCGCGTATTTCAAATCGTCAAACGCAACAGTATAGAAACTTACATTGTAGTAGATCTTTAAGAGTATGCTATAATCACAACCTCTGGACAAACAAGATCTGCTGACTGTTTCTCCAATAACCACACTACATACTCTTCAGACCTGTTAGTATCAATAATAGCTTGGAAACTTGCGGGACCATCCCGTACACCTTGAGACGGGGGAGAATGATAGTTTGCGTGGGTTGCGTCAGAGTGAAAATCATTTTCAATTTCCTAATTAGACATATTTCCTAAAACGGAATTCAACTAATCATGAGCCTTCACAACCCTAATACACCCCACGTGATACACAACCCTTGACATTTATAACCGCACCCCCATTTATGGGACGATTGAATGTTAAAACGTTGAATATGCCGGCCATAACAAACCACCATGAAATGAGTAGAAAGTACGAGATAATCAGCTAATACGCCCCTCTTTTCACTTGAAACCCGCTGTAAATCTCTTAAACCCGAGGTGCTTTTTCACCCGAGACTGCTCAAATTCTTATTTCCACCCCGTAAAGGACTCACCAAAGGTGTACACGTTCAGGTATCTCTTAACTGCTGCGCCCCTTCCGGATTCCGGCTCTACGACGGGATATCCGCCCCGGACACCGCGGGAACACAAAAAACTGGTCTGGAAATACCGCTGCTCACTAGCAGTGCCCACAAAACACCCGCTGTGCACCGGCAATGTCTTCGCGGAATCCTTACACCTCTGCTGGTTCCAGCGAGAACCCATTTGAAACCCCACAGGACGAGGAATTCGATTTCGACCTTCTGGACTCCCTCAGCACCGCCCGCAAACAGCCGCCGGCCCGCAATGACGACGAGTCTGTGTTTGGCCTCACTACGAGCGGCACAAACCAGGGGAACGATTTTGCTTCTCATAGTAAAGATCCCTACCTTCAAGGGAACAATGAATCTCTACAGCAATTCGACTCTCCTGCTGAGTATTTTGACGACTATGAAGACCCTTTTGCGGCGCATACGTACGTTGCTGCCGACGACAGGGACGCTGGCGCGTTTCAGACCGATGGTGACTCCCGAAACACCCATGGAGGTCAATCTGGCGTCTCAGGATTATATAATTCAGTTAAATCGCGGCTCGGATTCGGCCATTCGTATTCCGGCGTTGACGTCCCGCTATCTGCGCAGACCCCAGCGGATGCCGGGCCAACGCAGAATCCATTTGTAGACCCTCCAATCGACGAACCGCCACGAGATTTCGATATTCGGCGTATTATAAACCGAATCCGTGGACGGGAAACTCAGCCAATCGAGCACACCGGCCCACGGGAGATCCATTTGAACAACCCGGCCGCCAACCACGCGTTCGGGTACCGGAATAACCACATTAGTACTACTAAGTACAATGTATTCACTTTTCTACCCAAATTTTTATTTGAACAGTTCTCTAAATACGCCAATCTGTTTTTCCTGTTTACAGCAATCATCCAGCAGGTGCCTGGGGTGTCTCCGACAAACCGGTGGACGACTTTTGTCACATTGGCAGTTGTGCTAGTCGTTTCTGCTACTAAAGAAATTGTAGAAGACGTTAAACGGGCCAACGCAGATAAAGAACTAAATAACTCCATAGCGCAAGTATTAGTAGGCGGAGAATTTGTATCTAAACGGTGGGTCAACGTGGCTGTGGGTGATATTGTAAGAGTCACGTCGGAAGAACCGTTCCCTGCAGATATGATTCTGCTTACATCTTCTGAACCAGAAGGTCTGTGCTATATAGAGACAGCTAATTTAGACGGTGAAACGAACTTGAAGATCAAACAGGCATCTCCCAAGACGTGTCATTTGCTCTCCCCAGCGGAACTGAGCCGCGTAGGCGGAATTCTCCGGTCTGAACAGCCTAATTCGTCTCTGTACACTTATGAAGGTACTTTAGAACTCCAGCAAGGCGGAGTTACAAAAGAAGTGGCTCTGACACCGGAACAGCTGCTTCTGCGGGGCGCCACACTGCGGAACACGCCGTGGGTGCACGGAGTTGTTGTTTTCACTGGTCACGAGACGAAACTGATGCGGAACGCCACAGCAGCACCTATTAAACGTACTGCTGTCGAGCATGTGATCAACGTACAGGTGATTGTGCTGTTTGGCATTCTGGTTGTGCTGTCTTTGGTGTCTTCGCTGGGGAATGTAGTGAAAATCGCAGTGAATCGGGATCATATGGAGTACTTAGGAGTAGCTGGTAAGAATTTAGCAGGTATTTTCTTCAAAAACTTACTTACATACTGGATTTTATACTCAAATCTAGTTCCTATCTCCTTGTTTGTCACTATCGAAGTGATTAAATTCTACCAAGCCTATCTCATCGGCTCGGATCTCGATATGTACCACAAGGAATCTGACACCCCCTGTGTGTGCCGAACTTCCAGTTTAGTAGAGGAACTCGGCCAGATAGAGTATGTATTCTCCGATAAGACGGGGACTCTGACGCGGAATATCATGGAGTTCAAAAGCTGCTCGATAGCAGGCCGATGCTATACGTCTGAGATCCCGGAAGATCGCCGTGCGGCTGTTGTCGATGGTGTGGAAGTCGGATTCCGATCTTTTGACGATTTACAGCAATTGCGCCACAGTTCTGGTGGCGCAGCAGCAGCAGCCACAGAATTCCTCACTCTGCTCGCCACGTGCCATACCGTAATCCCCGAAGTAACAGGCGAATCCCCCGACGGCACGCCTATCGTAAAATACCAGGCCGCGTCTCCCGACGAAGGAGCCCTCGTAGAAGGCGCAGCTCGACTTGGATTCCAATTCACCGTTCGTACCCCTCGCGTAGTAACAATCTCTGTAGACGGACAGGAACAACAGTGGGAGTTGCTCAATATATGCGAGTTCAACTCTACACGGAAGCGGATGTCCGCTGTGTTCCGCGCCCCGGACGGGACTATCAAGCTGTTCTGCAAAGGTGCTGATACGGTAATTCTGGAACGGCTGGGGCCTGAGAATCCGTATGTGGCAGCCACGACGCGGCATTTAGAAGATTTCGCCGCCGACGGGCTGCGCACTTTGTGCCTTGCAACGCGGATCGTGCCCGCTGAAGAGTACGCTAGATGGGCCCGCGTGTACGAAAGGGCTTCTACAACGCTGGCAAATCGGGCTGCAGAGCTGGATAAAGCAGCAGAGCTGATTGAAAAGGACCTTTTCTTGCTCGGAGCCACTGCTATAGAAGATAAACTGCAAGACGGAGTTCCTGAGACGATCCACACGCTACAAAACGCTGGGATTAAGATCTGGGTCCTCACTGGAGATCGACAGGAGACTGCGATCAATATTGGCCTGAGCTGCAAGCTGCTGTCGGAGGAAATGAATCTTTTAATTGTAAACGAGGCGACGAAAGAAGATACAAGGAGGAATATTCGTAGTAAACTGAAGGCGATTTCCAGCCATGATATTTCTGCTGCTGAAATGGACTCTTTAGCTCTCGTAATCGATGGGAAATCTTTGGATTTCGCTCTCAGCCCAGATTTAGAACTAGAACTGCTACAACTGAGTCAGCACTGTCGTTCAGTGATTTGCTGCCGAGTGTCTCCGCTGCAGAAGGCTTTAGTAGTGAAAATGGTGAAAAAACGCACCTCTTCGCTGCTATTGGCTATCGGCGACGGAGCCAACGACGTATCGATGATCCAGGCAGCCCACGTAGGTATTGGAATCTCAGGAATGGAAGGAATGCAAGCAGCCCGAGCCGCTGACATATCCATTGGCCAATTCAGGTACCTCCGGAAGCTCCTGCTAGTGCATGGGCTGTGGTCTTACCAGCGGCTCTCTGTAGCTATCCTTTATTCCTTCTACAAGAACGTAGCTTTGTATCTCACTCAGTTTTGGTATGTTTTTTTCAATGCTTTCTCGGGCCAGTCGATTTATGAGTCCTGGACTATCACGTTCTATAATGTATTCTTCACTGTAGCTCCTCCTTTCGTGCTGGGCGTGTTTGATCAGTTTGTATCAGCTCGCTTGCTCGATAGGTACCCTCAATTATACCGTTTAGGCCAGCAAGCGGCGTTTTTCAACGTGCGCGCCTTTTGGGGCTGGATTATCAACGGGGTGTACCATTCTATTGTGCTGTTCTTTGGAGCAGCAGGGATCTACAAGTACGGCAACGTTCAGGGCAACGGGCTGGTCTCTGCGCAGATTCCCTGGGGTACAGCGATGTTCACAGCGTGTGTACTGACGACTTTGGGCAAAGCAGCGTTAGTTTCCTCGGCATGGACGAAATTCACTCTCGCTGCAATTCCTGGGTCGTTCCTGTTCTGGCTGGTGGCTTTCCCGCCATATAGTGTGATTGCACCACTGATAAACGTGTCTAAAGAGTATAAAGGTACTTTAGTACAGGTTTACGGGTCACTGGCTTTCTGGGCTTTGGCCCTGGGGCTGCCTGTGATGTGTCTGTTGCGGGATATAGCTTGGAAGTACTATAGAAGAATGTACTATCCCGCAGAGTACCATTATGTACAGGAGATTCAGAAATATAACGTGGCTGATTACCGGCCACGGATGGAGCAATTCCAGAAGGCTATTCGGAAAGTGCGGCAGGTGCAGCGAATGCGGAAACAGCGTGGGTTTGCATTTTCTCAGGGAGACGAGGGTCAGGAGAAGTTGGTGAGGCTGTATGATACGACGATGGCGCGGGGAGTTTATGGAGAGTTGCAGGAGGCCAGCTGAGGAGCGAGAAGATGGTAAGTAGAGAGGAGATGGAAAAAAAAAAAAAAAGATGAGAAAATAGGGTAGGCAATGAAAAGATACCGCAAGATGAATGTAGAAAAGTAGGCAAAAAGATTGAGAGTCAAAGTATGGAGAGAAACAACTAGGAAGAATAGAGATAGTTGGAATGAGGTGTACTGTAGAGGGAAGGCAGAAAAATTACACTATAGAACACTGGAGGAGAAGCGATGTGAAAAATTAGAGGTTTAAGGAGCATTTCACTATACATACAGTCGTATTTCCAGTGGTGGCGGGCTGAAGAGTTCGTCTTAAGGCCAGAAGAGTTGTAAATCTGTTTGTATAGTGATTACAATTATTCTGTTCAGGGTTTACCTTTGTTGTCATATAGTGGATAGTTCATTTTCATGGTCATTTCTCTGGTAATTCTCATAATGCAAATGCGTTTCTTCACTTATACACAATATTCATAGATGATTAATTCTGCTTGAGATATGGACAAGCATCTATCAGTTGTGGGTTTCTCTGGATAGCCTTACTGATAATCCTTGCAGCAAGCTGTTAATAATCTACAAAGTTCTGGAAATACCAGAGAATCTTCGACTTCCTGCAAGATTCTGAAAAGCAAATGGATACTAGTCATATACTACAGATTTATCATCATAGGACTGTTTCTACCTATCCATTTTTCTTCCTATCAATCTACAAGTTTATCTATATCAAACGGCTTTCCATATAACAACCTGTCGTTTAAATACGTTTTATACTAATCTATTCCACTTCACTCCTATCTATAAATTTTTCTATCCATCGGATGGTTGAGATTAAACGTAAGTATGAGCGCAGATTACACAGCTTAGCCAGCAACTTGTCCTTTTTACCTCCGGACTCTCGTCGCTTTCTAAACGTCGTAGCCACTGTGGCCATCATAGCAAACTTCATCCTTCAATTCTCAGTATATTGCTTCTATAAATTCTCAGTTCTTGCCTTTGTTTCCTCTCTGGTTCACACAATCTTCATAGATCGACTTGGTATCAGAAAGCTTACATTGAATATAAAGGAACCCACTCTTCTCACTACTTTCACCATTCTTTTACACTCTTTTAGCCATTCTTCTATCCCTCTATACGATATCCTGTCTTACTTATCATTCAGTTATTCATTCCTATCTTCGAGTTCGTATTCGAATTCTTCTATCTAACTATCTGACTATCCGATTCAACTCCCCAAACTATTCTTTTTTCGTGCTTCAATATCTCAATTCCCAAAATTCAGTTCAGACTTTTCAAACCTGAATCTTCCATTTCCATTTCCATTTCAATTTCCATTTCAATTTCAATTTCCCAATCTCCTTACAAGTCCAACGACACATTCTTCACATCCAGCTGCTCGTGCTTGAATGCCCGGCTTCCCCCTGCACCTTCGTAATCCCCGGCAATTTGCCCAGACCCTTTCATCAAATACTGATAGCACACCAGACCTTCCAGCCCCACAGGTCCTCGGGCATGAATTTTATTAGTAGAAATACCCACTTCCGTGCCAAATCCGTATCGGAACCCATCGGCAAACCGCGTCGACGCGTTCCAGTACACTCCAGCGGAATCAACGCCGCGGAGGAACTGTGCTGCGTTCTCTTTGTTCTCGGTGATAATGCAATCTGTGTGTTTCGACGAATGCTGGTTGATATGAGCCACAGCATCAGCCACAGACGCCACAGTCGCCACAGACACGTCTAAAGATAGCCATTCCTTGTCAAACGCGTCAGATTCCGCAGGGACAACGTGTTTCAGCTGTTCTTCCGTCAGTGACTGTTCCAGCACTGCCTGAACCTCCGGCGTCACATGCAGAGTCACACCGGCTTCTACCAACGCCTGTGCCACACTCGGGAGCACCCGCGCCACCGCATCCGCGTGCACAAGCAGCTGCTCGACGGCATTGCACCCAGCGGGGTAATTTGTCTTCGCATCCACTACAATACGCTTAGCCATGTCTACGTCGGCTTCCGCGTCGAGAAACACAGAGCAGATCCCGTCTGCGTGGCCCAGCACGGGGATCTTTGTGTTGGCTTTGATATTCCGCACTAAAGCGTTAGATCCGCGCGGGATTACCAAATCAATAAACCTATCCTGGGCTAAAAGAGCTCCGACTTCTTCCCGAGTCGCCACAAGCTGCACAGCGTGGCGCGGAACTGCCGTGGCAGCTAGCGCACGCGCCACAACCGCCGCCATCGCCTGGAAAGTGTGCAAAGACTCTTTCCCGCCTTTCAGGATAGCCGCATTACCGGATTTCACGGCTAAAGCAGTAATATTAGCAATAACTTCCGGCCGGGACTCAAAAATGACCAGCAAAACACCGACAGGGCAGGTGACACGGAACAGATCCAATCCGTCGTCAATGCGGGTCGCCAGAGTGATTTTACCCAGGGGATCTTCCAGAGCAGCCACGTCCAATACTCCTTTCAGCATTGAATCGTACTTGTCTCCCGCTGACAGGTCCAAACGTTTGATAAGTGCCGAGCCGAGATTCCCGCTTTCGGCAGCTTGCATGTCGAGCCTGTTGGCAGCGAGAATTTCGTCCTTGGCTTCGGAAAGTGCGGCGTGCACAGCGCGGAGGGCATCAGTGCGCTGCTCGTTGGAGAGCGTCTTCAGGATAGTAGAGGCGATATGGGCATCGCGGGCGATTTGCTCGGCTTCAGACATCGTGGGAAACTTCAAGGAGTGTAGCGAGGTGTAGCGAGGTGTATATGGTGTGTTAGAAAGGGTTAGTAGGTGGAATAGTGGGGAAATAACGGGAGGAAGTGAAGTTGAAAAGAGTGAGTAATTCGATGATTATAATGAAATTTTATGAAATTTTATGGAATACTCGATGAGTTATCGATGACGTAATGAAGAAAAAAAAATCTGCAGTCCCGGCAGAGACCCTTTCCGGATTACGTGATCACCAATAGCTCTCCACCGAGCGGATCGACGGATAAACACCGAAGTTCCGCTATCCTTCCGAAACGGCCGGAAAGCGAAGGTTTTCCCGGTCTTTGGGATCACTAGAGAGTCTTACTGGTACTGGGAAACGTCAAAAGAACTACTCTGTGCACACAAACCGCCATGAACCAGCTGGTGAGCGCGTTGAAATCAGGCGAAGGATGGAAGCTACGAGACCAGCTTGAAGAATTGGAGTATGAACAGCTGGCTGCGCTGTATGGTCAGGTGAGCGGCTCAGCCCGTGCGGAAACGGCAGTTCTGTCGCTGCTTCTGCGGCAGAATGTGAACGCGGAGTTCCTGTTTGAGACTCTGACGCCTATAGTGGAGAAATATGTTGCGAGAATGACGGCTGAGGATATTTCACAGTGCAAGGCAGAATGTAAGCATGGATTGGCGTTGGGCAAATGGAGAATTGAGGGGTGATGAGGATTTTATTGTGTGACAGGAAAAGAGCGCAGAAGACCAAATGAGGAGAAATGAGGAGAAATGAGGAGAAATGAGAAGATAATTGAGGATTTTCAGTGAACATTAAGAAGCCACTGATTGGGTTTTATGGAAAATTGGGGTATTTTCAGCTGGTTGTGACTCTTTAGTCTGTTTATTTCTATGGTTATTTAACTAGATTCGCTTTATATATGATATTTCCTTCTCTTATCAGACCATTCTGTTAGTTGTGATATTTGATTTGATAGCTGTTGATTATACTATACAGGTTTTGCTTGATTAGTATGCTATTTACTTTTGTTTCCCTTCCTGAACTTGCTTTGCTGTTTGATGTTCTATAATTTTGCATAGTTTTTATTCTCGTTTTGCTTCATTACATTTTGTAGCCATCTTATAGTATTACAATACTTTATTGATTTATTTGTTTGTTAATTTTCGGTTTTCCTGGTTTGATTTTAATTCTGTTCCGGGCACTTGACTATATTTCTGCTTTTTATTATTCCAGTATTTTCCTCTTTTGTTTCTTTCTAATCCTTGAGTTTTATATTCTTATATTCTTATATTCTTATATTCTTATATTCTTATATTCTTATATTCTTATATTCTTATATTCTTATATTCTTATATTCTTATATTCTTATATTCTTATATTCTTATATTCT
>JAKTRH010000084.1:0-60559 GCA_030579575.1 Sporopachydermia lactativora
TGAATATCTGAATATCTGAATATCTGAATATCTGAATATCTGAATATCTGAATATCTGAATATCTGAATATCTGAATATCTGAATATCTGAATATCTGAATATCTGAATATCTGAATATCTAAATATCTAAATATCTGAATATCTCAATATCTGAATATCCAAGCACAATCTAAACAAAATAAAAAACAGAGCAGATTTACAGACAAATCAACACCCTTTTCAAACAAACCAGTGGATCAAAGCGTAGAATTACATAAGACAAAATAGAAAAAGAAACACGGCGGAACTCCTACCTGGAATGGGAGTAAAAGATGGAATAAAATGGACAATTCAAACCAAATTCAAACCAAATTCAAACTCATTAGGGAGTAACGAAGTTCAGGAGTTCAAAGGAAGTGCGGAAGGGTGAAACTTCAATCTTTCTATCAGTTCTGACGAATTTAATGGCAGATAAATTATGAAAATTCAACAAATTGATCTTCCGACTGATCAGATAATCCGCCAAAGATTCCTCATATATATATAGTAAATTATTCTTCCTGCTTTTCATTTCCTTCCCCTATTTCCTGGTTTCTTTCTTCCACTTTTCCACTATTCCACTTTTCACTTCCTTTTTCCACTTTCAACTTCCTTTCCTCCTATAGTTTCCCCCGTTATTTCCATTCTTCCCGTTTCTCAAATAAACATTCCATTCACCTTTAGAACTCTTCATCTCCCTTTCTCTCCCTTTCTCTCCCTTTCTCTCCCTTCCCCTCCTTATCTTATCTTATAATTCTATCTCTCCACTACTTACAGAACTACATGAGACTCCGGATCGTAGTCGTGGAAACTACGATTGTACGCAACAACGGACATCTCGCTGGAAGAAATCTCCGCTGTTTTAAACGGCCAGAAAGTTGTAAGGAACAGGCATTCACAGGATCCGATGATCTGATGATCTGATGATCTGATAATCTATATGATAAGAGATGATGATAGACACTTTCCACAGGGTTAGAGGTACATTTCTCTTGTCCGGGGTTGGCGGGAAATAAGCCACAAACTCTCCAGAGGTTCCGGGAAAGCGTGGTGATACAAATACGGTGATTTCGGCTCGGATATCGCAGTTCAGCGGGCCTTCCGCCCCAGATGAAGTTTCTAGCGAAGTCTGTAAGTTTCGTTAAAGGGAAAGATGATGTGATGTATATTGGATTAGGTAATCATATATGGAGATGGGGGTTTCCTTTCTTGATTGAAAAATGTATGACGTGATCATTAATTTTGAACTCAAGAATAATATTTGATCACGTCATCCACAACTATCCTTTTTCCAGCCCCTCAAAGTGAGACGCGAAAGTCAAGAAAAAATTTATGTTGAGAGAACGGCCCGATCGGAGTATCCGACGGCGTAGGAAAAGACAGCCGGCACAGCTCTCCCGGCCTAAAATCAAATACAAAGCCACCCGGAAGCCTCCACAAAAAAAAAGGCTTGCGTTGCTGCGCCACACACACAGAATTAGCCCCTCTTCGGCAGCCACAAAGCTCATAAATGGCCAGAGGTAAGAAAAATTCCGGCTCCCGCCGTCGGTCCCGCTCGAGTTCCGCGCCGGATCTCCGGGCAATGCTCGGTCCCGGGAAAGCAGAATCTGGCAGGAAACGCCACGGAGCTGGTGGCCGCGCTGCCGCCGCCGGAGGTATCACAAAACCTCAATCTAAACGGAAGGCCCGCCGTAATGCCGAGTTACCCCTCCCACCTATTCCTACGACGCGGGACAGCCTGCTGGCCGAAACACGTGGCAAGCTGCCGAAACGGCCGGAAAAACCTCGGAAGCGGGCCGCTGCACCACAGCTGCCGCCCATGCCGATCCGGAATGACGGCAATCAGTTTGATATTCTGATAGATATGCCGGAAGACGTGCATGTGATATCGGATGCGTCTTCCGAGCATTCTGACTCCCAAGGCGAGTCTCGGGAGCCTTCTGACTTTGTGTTGATTGATTCCGACTCGGAAGAAGACGGAGAAGATGCCGGGAAGTCGGCGGAAACAGAGGAAACGGCGGAAACGGCGGAAAAGGCTGGAGTTTCTGTCCCTGCCACGGAATCAACTTCCGAAGTAACTTTTGTGGCCACATCTTTGGAATCGGCTTCCGCTATTGTGGCTCCTTCTAATGCCGAGGTTAGCACTTCTACTACCACCGGTTCGGCTCTCATCTCGGGAACCGAATCCCAATCCCAATCTACCACTACCACTACCACTACCTCGGGACTCCCGCTTGACTCTTCCGACTTCATTTCCTTTGATTTCTCCTCCCCATCGCCATCGCCGTCTCCCCCGCCATCCCCCAGGATGTCCCCCGCCTCCTACCCCGCTTCTCCGACTCCCTGGTCCCGCCCTGGCCCGCGGCACAGCATAGCCGACTGGCTCACATCCGAGATCCGAGATTTCGCTGCGTACGTCTCGCCGTCCCGTGACGAAATCATTGCGCGGAACCGGGCCGTTGCTCGGATCCGCCGGGCCGTGTCAGCTTTGTGGCCTGATGCTGCCGTGCATGTGTTCGGCTCTTTTGCTACTGATTTGTACCTCCCAGGTTCCGATATCGATATGGTTGTGCTATCGCGGCCGGGGAAATACGCGTCTCGGGCCGCTTTATACAGTCTTTCTGCGCATCTCCGTTCCCGAGGCGTGGCTACAAATATGGAAGTGATTGCTAAAGCGAAAGTGCCGATTATCAAGTTTGTAGAAGCCGGCAGCGGGCTGAAAGTCGACGTGTCGTTTGAGAAAGTCAACGGTGTGGACGCCGCTGTGAGAATTCGTAGGTGGCTGAAAACTACTCCGGGATTACGTGAACTGGTATTGACTGTGAAACAATTCTTTGCTTCAAGGAAACTGAACGATGTGCATACTGGAGGGTTAGGGGGCTATGCAGTGATATGCATGGTGTACTCCTTTCTGCGGCTTCATCCTCGGCTGGCTGCTGGCGCTGTGGATGCGATGGATAATCTGGGGGTGCTGTTGATTGAGTTTTTCGAGTTGTACGGGAGAAACTTTGCATATGATGAGCTAGGGATAGTAGTTGAGGACGAATGGGTGGGATATGTTAGGAAATCTGCTGATTCCGCATTGCAGAATCGGAGACCGTTTTTCCTGGCTATTAGGGATCCCTCAGATCGTGAGAATAACTTAACAAAGGGGAGCTTTAATATGGCAGCTATAAAGAAGGCAATGGGTGGAGCCTACGATCAGCTGACGAATAAATGCTGTGAGATGCATTATAAGACGTATAAAGAACGGCAGGGCCAGTCTTTGCTGGGCGATATTATCCGATTCCGAGGGCCTGCTCGGACGTTTGAGGATCATCGGGATACTGTGGTGAACGAGTCGGCTCGGGCGGCGGATGCGTGGGCTGCGGGGAAATTAGGGAAACGTAGGGGTGAGGAGGACGATGGAGATGAGAACGAGGATGTTGAAGAGGTCGGCGGCGGGTTTGCCGAGCTGGCCCCGGCGCATATTGCGGGGGTGGCATTGAGCATTGATTTGAATGAAGATGAGCCTACTACGGAGGACGAAGTTGAGGAAGTGAGGCCGATAGAAGAGGAGCTGAGGGAGATAGGAAAAGAGAAGACGGAGAGTAAAGAAAAGAAGGAGAAGAAGGAGAAAAAGGAAAAGAATAGGAAAGATAAGAAGAAGAAAGAAAAGAAAGAGAAACGTAAGAAACGGAGTAAGGAGACGGGGGGAGACGCCAAGTCCGAGGCGGAGAGAGACGCGATGTTGGAGTTGAGAGGAGACTTGAAGTCAGGATCATCAACTCGAATGGACGATCTACTGAGTCTCGCGGATGCATCGCCAGCTCAACAGCGCAGAGAAATTGCCAGCGACTCGGAAGAGGAAAGCCGCACACGGTCTGTTTCCGCATTGGACAAGCGGCGGTACTGGGAAGGGAAAGCTGGTGGTGTATGAAGGAACTAGCTACCAGATTGTCGGCAAATTCGAAAATAAGAGCTAATTGAGTAATTGAGTGTTCAATAAAGCACTCTGGGGTCTGTGCTTTTATTTTCAATGTAGAATAGTATTTATCTGTTTACCCTTTGTTGTTTCAAAGAGCCCATTCATGATTAAGCGGTCTGGGGTAGACAGATGGAAGGTTTAGTACCATAATGCGTGTCGCCATCGCACCTCGTTTTAAATGGATGAAGAGTTTTCCATTTTTGGATACTACAAATTTACATTTGGAAACTCTTAGATCATCTCGCGGTTTGCCAGAAGTGGAAAGAGTATGGATTCTATGTTTTGAACGCCCAAGCGCGTAATACCGTTATGATATCTGCTTGCTGGAGTTCCAATGAGTTCTAGGCTTTACTGTCATATGTGACGTGCAGATGTCGTTTTACGCGTTTGAAACACTATTCGAATGATGTAATAACGTAATAACGGCTGGGCCTACTGAAGAGATGTCAGTTGCATTTCTCTGTTGGAGTGTTTTTCTAATTGATCTGACTATTATGGAATCACTAAAGTCATTAATTGAAGTCTTTTCATGGAGTTCATCATCTTAAATGCGGAAGTTTTACGAAGATGTACGAAGTTTTACCGGCTCTTCCGCTCTTCTGTTTTGCCGCTCATCGCTTCAGACTTCGGAACTCTCTTGCAAATAGACTTTATGGTTTGAAGTTCCTGCATTAACTTTAAGGTTCCCGCGTTCTTAGGCTCTAGGCCCGAACTTTATTCATGCCGCGCATGTCAACCTTAAATCGCCGACAACTATTCGTCGATACATTTCACAGGTTTCATATAAGCGGATTCTAAACAGAAACAATACCGGCCAATATCCGGCATTAGAAATCAGAGTCTATCATATTTTGTAGTTTACAGCATCGTCATCGGAGTAGCCATAGAGTAATTGTCCGTCTGTCAAATCCGATACAGACCTCAGACTCGCTAAGTGGAGAACTGCTCGCTGTAACCGTTGAATCTCGGCATTATGTAGTTAATATCATAAATATAATGTATTATTGACTTTTCTGTCTAATTAATTCTTCAATTACCAGTATCTCACTGTCTCGTCTGAGATCGCTTAATTCTCGTATCCTCTTCATGTTCGGGCTTTGAATGTCCTCATCCCTTTCCCTGCTTTTGCTATTTTGAAACTCACTCACAACTCTTCAAAGTCTGTTTGAAAATTCCGTGCTTGAACGCTTCTGGCAATTTGTTTTCGAGTCTCACGTCTTCCATTAGAGCCTATAAACAGAAACTCACAGCGGTCGTCTGTGTTTTGCCCGAGACTCGAGAAATCGTATACTTGGAATCAGTGCCGATCAGCATTTCCTTTTGTCGATTCTTTCACATATTTCGAGCACATTCAGCTGATTTAACTCAATAAGCCCAGAGAAGGCAAGTCTACATTCCATTAGTACTGTGGATCACATTTCATGATCCTACTGATGCTTCGGACCCAGTCGTTCCTTGATGCTCCAAATTAAGGGCTCTTACTTGTCAAGCTCTCTAGTTATACAACTCTGTAAATAGCATTAACTCTGCCAGCTTGGAATATATCCATGTCTCTATATACTTGACTTCCTCTTAGTGTAAACATCATGTTGCTCGTATATTTCCACATCATTCTCTGATTCCAATTTTACATTCGCCAACTGTCCACCCTTCCTTCACACATTCTATATACATCTACAACTCGTAATCTCATTATATGCCATACAAAAAGTCTCCAATTTACTGTTCCATACTGCTTATATTCCTATATCCATGCAGACTGTCCCTATCTTCTATATATCCACTGCTAGGGCTTCCATGCTATCTTACTGAACTTCTGTTTTTCTCCAGTCTCCACTATTATCTCCTCTAATATTTCCTCATTGCGCTTTGTAATCATGCACTATCTTCACCCACTACACCACATTCCCCAGCTATGTGGCCTCTCAAATATCGGCCGCCAGCGCCTGCCAGTTATCATTAAATTATCGTAGCTTCCTGCTTTTCCACTCAACATACCACCAGGGCAAACATAGCAAAGCCTGCAGCCAGGCAACTATAAACCCGGCTGTTGCTACCACAGGCTGCATTCTCCGTTCTTGTGCTGTTTCCTACAGTCTGCGTAGTCTGTGATTGTATAGGCTCAAGTGTCAACAGCGTCGTGGGAAGTCCCGAAGAGGATTCGCTCGCCGCAGAAGCTGTCGGCTCGGCCTCGGTTGTAAGAACAGAATAGACAGTCAACCCCGGTGGCTGAGATGAGTTTATTTTGCGCGCAATTCCTGTTTCAACTGTCTCAATTGTTTCGGTTGCTTGTGAAGTCTCCGCCGTGTTTCCCTCCTCGGATGAGCTTGAATCAGTAGTGAAATCGGCCAGCATCGTCTGCAGATCTTCCACATTAGTTACCATTGAAAGCGCGCCAATCGATGAAGCTGTGGAGAATGATTTGGTGTCTGTGACCACGGGTTCCGAGGCACCAGTGAGCGCTGACGCTGGGATCAGCAGGGTTGCTAGTTGTAATAGAATAATGAAGGTGTACATTTTTAGGCTAGAATGAATGCCAGAGGACGGGGATGTATGAAGTATCAGGGGTAATATAAAGAGGTCGATAGAGTAAAGGATTTTTGAGTCAATTGAGATTGGAAGATAGTTCTCTAGAATAGTAGAGGGTTATCTTTTCTTGAGCTGATCTTGTCGTACAGTAGGATGTCGGTAGTTGTTGTCTTGTTGTAAGTATTTGATGACAATTGTGAGTGAGCTGAAAGGTAGCAAGAAAGTGAGCACATTCACAGCTGAGAAACCAGGAATATATATATACCGCCAGCTGGGTAGTTTCAAACAATTTCACTCAGTCTTTGGTGTATATTCAGTATGACGTTCAGGTATAGAAGACAGTAGCAAAAATAGAAGCAGATCTAAGTAATGCTACAACAAACAAGGGCACTTGACATTCGCGTATTATAAATTCTGGCCGATAAAATGAAACTCATAAGCGGGGCGTTCCGAGGAAGTCTAGAATAGCAGAATACTAGGAAGACGTAGTAGTGAACATCGGATATATTCAATTAGGAACTGAAATTCAACGATAGAAAGCTCTGAATGTTTCCAGCTCCTGTTCGCGTACCGCGGCACTAAGACGTCAAAAACTGAAACTACAGGTAGTATAAAGGTATTTCCCGCTTCTTCACCGGTACCGATTTTATTTACGAAACAGCTATTCGGGATTTCAGCGTGTCTTAAACGATATTTACCGACAGATACCAGTCTGAAAAGAAATACCTGCATTCTGGCAGAAAACTTTATGCAGAGTCGGGTTAGAGTTTGCCGGTTTGGACGCGTCGCCTGAAACCGTCAAACCTTATTCTGATATAATTTTCATACTACGGCCAGAACTTTGCATGTTCAGCAGGGTAAACGGCGCATCTAGCCAGACTACTGCTAAGCCTTGGACCTTGTTGCCCTTTCTGCTATTGCCTTCAACAGTCTACTCCAATTTACTCCCCCTAACTGCTCTAAACGAGGTGCATATTTGTTTCAGAACCGTTTTCATTCAAATTCCAACTCAGGAACGGAAAATCTGGAGTGGCAGTTTAGAGTTTCCGCACCGCACAATGACGCCATAGCGCGCCAGGCGGAAACTCCCACTCATTCTCTTTCTCCGTTTCCAACTCTAATTTTCCTAATTTCCCCCCGTCGAACATCAAGTCTCATCCCATACTCTAAGGTGAATGGGTGCAGGCCCTCAACAGTCCAACATGAAAATCAGTCAAAGAAGTCATCGGAATATCCGCTCCGAACCCCCATCGGCTCTGATAGGCCACTCAAACAGCTCCATCTGGCATCCCTGAACTTCCGATATTCAGGCCTCCCCGGAATGGCAATTACCACCGCCCTTGTGGCGCAAGTCAGCAGCCGATTCGGCGCTCTAATCGACTCTCTCACCTCTTCGGAACTTCCGACGGTTCGGTTCAACTCCTACGCCCCGGATGAGCCGTTCCGAGGCCCAATCGGACAATTTGCGGCCCAATTCACCACAGAAGCTGCCAGCAATGCCGCAGACCCCGCAGGGCTCCTGGAAGTGTCACTAAAACACTTCCTCTATGCCGAACTGTCAGCTGAGCCACAGGAAAACCTGCGCCACAACTCCGACAACTCCGCTGACCGCCTAGCAGCCGCCCTGGACGCCGCCATAGAACTCAGCCACACCCACAGCCTAGCCGACAGGTCCCTGGTGTACTCGCTGCTGGAAGACGTGTTGGAATCCAAATCTACCGAATGGTGTCGGAGCTTTTGGCCTTATTTAGAGACCCGTCAGCCTTTTCTTACGGCTGATATCAACGGGCAACGGGCGCCGGGCATAATTCTGATCCGGCTGTGTAATTCGCTGCTTCGTAGGCTTTCTAAGACGCAGGATGCGCTGTTTGGCGGGAGTATTCTAGCGTATTTAGCAGCGGCTTTCCCTCTCAGTGAGAAGTCTGGGCTGAATATTCGGGGCGATTTTGATACTGCGAACGAAACTGTGTATGAAACAGGGATTGGGGATGAGTTGTATGAGCGGTTTTGGAGTTTGCAGCGGTTTTTCTGTAATCCTGTGTTGTTATTTGAGGAGAAGCAGCGGGTTCAGTTCATATCTGCGGTTCGGGTGGTGATCACGGGGTTTCGGGACCACAAATGTCGTTCAGGTTTTACTGTGGCTGAAAATGTGGCTCAGAATGGGAAAGACGGGAAGTTAGAGTCAGCCACAGTAGCTAATTTAGCCACAGCTTCAGCCACAGTTTCAGACTCAGCCACAGATCATTTCATCCCAAAATGGCTCACACAGCCTGATCTTTTTGCCCTGCAACTGCAGGACGCCACATTCCGTAATACTTTCCTTGTACAGCTTAGTATAATCATTCAGTACCTTTTAAGCCTCTCACAAACGCGACGGGACGCTCTAACCGCGAAAGGAGTGAAACAAAGCGATAAATTCTTTGCCGCGTTTGTACTACCTGAGGCTGACGCCACACAGTTGACAGAATTACTGGAAACGGAAGTGAAAAGCGTCATTGACGCCACATTACTACGATCCCTGCGCCACATTCTACAGAGAGAAGAAAATTGGCAAATATGGAAATCCAACGGCTGCCCATCATTTGAAATCGCCCGTTTACCCACCCAAGACGTAGAAAAAATAGCGGAAAAATACCGAGAAACACAAAAAACCCGTAGATCTTCAGTAAACCACAAAATGGGTACAGCAGCGCTGTCGGAAGCCTGGGAAGTTCCAACGGGGCTCAGCATATTAGCCGAGCCGCGCCAACTTCCCACCCCGCAAAGCTTCCAAGAACCCATCGCCGAAATGGAGGAAGTAGTGAGGGACGAAGCAGGAGAACTTTCCGCTTATGATAAAGAATATTATCAAGAAGTACTGGGGATTCGTAGTTGGAGAGCTTTGCGGCGGGCACGTGGGGCCGAGTGGATGACGCTGGCGCGTGTGACTGCGAAGACTGGCGTTGCGGGGCTTTTTGATCCGAGTTTGAAGGAGCGGATAGAGAGAGAAGAGAGGGAGAAGCGGGAAATGGCGAAGAGGGAGAAGGAGAAGGAAAAGGAAAAGGAAAAGGAAAAGGAAAAGAAGGAAAAGGAGGAAAAGGAGAAGGAAGAAAAGGAAGAAAAGGAAGAAAAGGAAGAAAAGGAGAAGGAAGAAAAAGAGAAAGAAGAAAAGGAGAAGGAAGAAAAGGAAAAGGAGGAGAAAGATGAAAAGGAGGAAAAAGATGAAAAGAATGAAAAGAATGAAAAGGAGGAAGAACAGAAAGAGGAAACGAACGACACCAAAGAAGGAAAACTGGAAACCAAGGAGACCCCAGCTGATGCGGAAATTGGAAATAACAAACAAGACACGAAGGAAAAGAAAGTAGAAGAGGAAATTGCAGTTGGCAGTGAAAAAGATGATCAGAATGATCAAATTAAACAAACTGGCCAAAATGATCAAACTGAAGAAACTGAAAAGAATATTCAGAACGATCAAACTGAAAGTTCCTCGCAAACATCTACAAAGCCAGAAAACCTCCCAAACATCGCCTCTCAACCCAAACCGTCAGAAGATTCTGAACCTTCTGATGTTCAAATGCAGTCTGATGAGTCGCCGGAAGAACCGGGAAACCTGCCAGGAGTCGACGATACAGCAAACATCTCCAGCAAGCCTGAGGAAGAAGAGAAACCTGCAGCGCCGATGGCTTCGGAAGCTCACACGACGCCACAGAAGAGACCCCTCGAGGATTCTCCGCCAGGCTCGTCACCGAAAAGGCCTCGCAATGAATAAATGGTAGAATTGGATGGTAATTGTGAATGGTAGGGTTTGTAATATAATTTGGTGGAATAGTAGATAATGGAATAGCAGTTAGTTTCAGTAGAAGCTGATTTTGCTGATTCAGTAATAACTGCTCAGTACGAATTATCCCTTGTAGTCCTCCTTATAAATACTGTTACCTCCTGTCAATTGAAACTCTTGAATTCAGCCTATCTGCTTTTAAAAGATTCTCTGATCTTTTCTCTAGAGTTTCGCTGTGTTATCATCACTCCTTCAACCCCCTATATACTCTTATCTATTTCTCGTGTATACATATGAAATTTCTAATGAATAATTGCATTCCTTCCTTGTTAGATGACTCCCAGAGCTCCCAGTTGCCTTCCTTAGACGTTCTTAAAATGTGCTGAGTGCTTCATTTGTCGTCGAAATTTGTCAAAAGAGCGCCAGATGGTTTTCCACTAGCGTAATAAACTGGCGGCTGGCTTTCTTGCGTTCCTCTTAATTGTCATCACCATGTGAAGGACTCTTCTGGAACTTCGATATCAGTAATATGTTCCTGCCGAACCTCTCGTTTGGGCTGAAGGAGTCTTCATTAGTTGCTCGCTGCTCTCTGTTCTCCGCACAGTAGTTTTATAAGTCTGTTGGCTTTCGATTTCCTCCTCTTGGTTTATGCATTTCCCCCTTCCCAGGGATCTTATGTATGAACTTCCAATGCTTGCATAGATAGCACGCATATTGTAGTGTTGTGAACGCTGATTTCTGGTTCTGATCTGAAGAGTTACTGTAGATTGTGTATAATGTTTGCCTATTTGCTGATTTATAGTATTAATTTATAGTATTTGCAGTATTTACAGTATTTACAGTATTTACAGTTTCATATGTTTCTCGCTTACATCTCCAGTCATCCATAATTCTTCTTTCTAATCCATTCTTTCTCCCGCTGAGGATTATGCAGCCTCATCTACCGTCCTTCCTCGGTTCTCTCCTCGGTTCTTTCATCAATTCTTCCACAACCCTTACTCAATTCTTTCCTTCTCTCAATAATCAAAAAACCTAGCACTGCGACTCTTCTTCTTCTCACTTTGTATCTTCTTACTTAGCAGGCGAGCTTCATTGGCCCGAGCTTTCTGCTTTTTCTGTCGGGCAATCACTTCTCGGCTTAACGGCTCTGCAATCTCAAACTGCCGAATTTCCTCGGCAAGCCGTTGCAAACACAAACGAGCATTCTCTTCCCGGTTCCGGCTTGTATCACACTGAATGATTATCCCATTTTGATGAGAATATCGCAGTTTCTCTCGGCTAAGGATATATTTTACAACTTGAGGGATCCAAGCAGCAGCTTGCCAGGATTCTGCTGGCATCTTCAGTGTCGCTTTTGAGCTCGCTAGGATTGTTAGAGTGGGAAATAGAAGAAATTGCTGCCAAGAAAAGCAGCAGAGGGAATAATATAGAATATCGCGAGATTATTCGGATATTTCAGAGAAACTCATACTTACTTTTATTGACCTTCTGACCCCCAGGACCTGAAGATCGGGAGAATTCAACCGTAAATTCATGCCGAGGGATTTTAGAAGCGTCAAGCTTCCTCAGCCATTGGCGAGCTTCCGCTATTTCTTCGTCTTTAAACTGCCGTAGTTCTTCTAATGGAATTGTTTTCTTGGTAGCAAACCCTCGGGAGTTCGGTAGTAGCCAGCGCAGTCGGAGAAGACTCTGTGGAACCTGAAAACCAAAATATTGGGGTATCTGGACTCTTCGGAACGCCAGCCACGGCATTCGGGCCGATTGGAGTGATCTTATCAGCATTTCTTCGCTCCTGGTACCGCTTTTACAGCGATCAGAGAGTCTCCAGACGCTCTAGATAGACTAAACAGTTCTATATGACGAAATATGTGCACTTTTGCAGCATAAATTTCCCGCTTTGCAATTCCGTAACTTCAAATTGATAGTCATCGGATGTTCCGAGACGGCCCGAACACGAATATTCCGTTCCGATGATCTCGAGACTCTCCCTCTTTTGTTAGACCCTCGGGATATTCAGACCCTTCCACTTCGTATCTCCTCCCACCTGCGGCTTAATTACGTAATAGAATTTCCCGGAATTAAGAAACCCAATGGAAGAGCTTCCGTTCCTTCTTTGTCGTCTTCTTTGTAGCTTAACGGCAGCTTTTCTTGTCAAAATTGGTATAATTTATTCCTTGAAGTATCCTTATTTACTGTAGAAGGACAATTGATCACACAAAACAACGATATCTCGCGCAATGTTCCGAACAGCTCTCCGAAAGCCTCTCAGCTCTGTGAATATCCGTGGGTTCCACGCGGGAATTCCGGCTTTCATTCAAGCCGGCTCGGCATTTCCGGCAGCCACTTTACTGGAAGAATCACCTGGGAACTCTGTTGATCTCTCTGAAGAGCTCAAAAAGGGCAAAAACCTCGTTGTAGGCGTCCCAGGAGCATTCTCCCCTGCTTGTTCTGCTTCTCATGTGCCAGGATACATCAAAGCTGCTGATAAATTACACGAAAAGGGAATTGACAATGTTTTTATTGTTGCTGTCAATGATCCGTTTGTGATGAAAGCTTGGAAGGAAGATTTGAAAGCTCCGAAATCGGTATGACCTTTTCTTATATACTGAATCAGCGAAGTTCTATAGAACGATGAGTATCTCAAAAAGCTTCAGATCTGAAGGAAATATCTCATCAAACATAAGCAGCAGTTACTAACAAATCTAGTTCCGCTTTTTGAGTGATGTGGATGCCTCCCTGGCAAAGAAGCTTGACGTTGTGCTGGATGCAAAGAAGGTATTTGGAAATGAGCGTAATAAGAGATACGCAGCCGTAGTAGAGAACGGGAATATCACTAAGGCATTTGAGGAACCCGATGGAACGGGTGTTAATGGTAAGTTTTGAGTGATGAAGGAAACGATGAGGATATCCGGGGATATCCGGGGGTACTATGAGAACTCATAATAACAATTTCAGTTTCTGCAGCAGAGAACGTCTTGAAGCAGATTTAAAGGCGTAAATAGTGGAAGCATGATGTACTCATGCTAAAGGAGTTTATTGAATTTAGGTAGGCTTGGCTGTATGTAGCAAAAACTTGGTTTGGTGTTGACTTTTGGATACTGTAAAATGAGTATACTGAACGCAGCTTGAACAGTCCGGAGAAGAAAACCGTCACTGAGAGTTTGGGATGTAGAATCACATTGAGCTACTCCTTGACTCTTGTTAAGTATACTTTGACTGTATAGGCTATATGCTCTCTAAAATCTTGATGTATTGTTTATATTGAATAGTTAATGATTGCCCACTGAAGGCCTGATGAGGTTTTATATACATTTTACTGCACGTTTGATGTGTTTCGGTGTAGTATCAGCACAACTGTGATATTTTTCTGACAGATGGGTTGAATGAAACAGTAGATATAGCTGTGGTGATTCTTTTTCGCTAAGTCTATTGTAAATATAAGTAGGAAGATAGGATAGAATAGCCCCCTGATTGAAATTAAGGTTTGTGCATTTAAAGTTTACGGTAAGTTACGTGCAACTATATGCAAGTACCTAAATGGCAGGTGTAGAAGGGGGTTTCCATCTGGGATATTACTACGTGTTTTCCCTAAAGATAATACAGTATTTGTCTATTTAAAGCTAAAGGCTGTTGTGCTAAATCCCTAAAGTTTCTTAAGTGGTTACTCATATTATACTGCTCCAAATACTAGTAACCATGTACCTGATCACTAAAGTTCGCAAAGTTACTTTAAGTTTAAGAAACCTTGACTGATATCTGCATTAACCTAATAAACTGTTCAATCATGCGATCCCCTGATCAAAATTCCAAGTCCTGCCTCAAGCCTAACTTCTGTCTAAAATACACAGCCATCGCTAGTAGTATGTATTCTGATTAATTCTAACGTTTGCTTGGTTACCAACTGTTACACAGGTACTTAGTAGCCTCAGAACACACTTTTCTTTCGAAAGAAATCCTTTTCTTTCGTCTATTATATCGTGCAGAACCATGCATAAACCTAAAAGGTACAGTTAGATCAACTCCATCTTGGCTCTACTAGCTCAATCTTCAACAACTGGTTTCACACCAATTCTGACTACTGAATAACCAGTAAGGTAATTCCAGCACATCACCCATTTGCTCTTCTTATTACCAAATTAGACGTGTTTCCATAGTATTGGGTATATCACTGATTTCCATCCCATACCACTCACTGATCACCGGAATGTTCCAGCTCCTTGATATCTTCTCAAATAGTGAGTAAACCAGATATACACATATCGGAGTATCCCAATATTATTCCATGTAGCTTTTATCTCGCTGTATATTCCTTCTACACCTCAGCTCTCAAATATCGGAATCTGATTCGCTGTCAAGAAGCCGTGCCGTCTGCCGGTTCATATTCTAAAATATTTGTTAGTAAATCATCGTATACCTACCCACACTACTCCTGCAATCCACATCTCACCCATTTACTCACTTTGTTCTCTATATTCTCATTTGGTGGACTCTCGGTTATCGTAAAAGGACAGGGTGTTTCGCCTGGAGGGTCCACAGTATGAGATATTCCTGAATTCTCAACAATATCTGCACCAGCAGTAGATTCCGGGGTCCCCTGGTTTTCAGGCTTCCCATCACTGTCTTCTTCACTATCATCAGACGTTAGAGCTCTTCGGATTCTCCGTGTGGAGATCTCACGTCCAGCGGGAGGTTTCGGACTCATTTTTTCCCTCTTCCTTCTTTGTATGGGTTTCTCCTTTTTTACATTCAGTTCCTCTTCGCTTTCTTCTTCATTTTCTTCCTCTTCGTCTTCTTCTTCCTCCTCTTCTTCCTCTTCCTCTTCTTCTTCACCATCTTCTTCCTCTTCACCATCTTCCTCCCTATCCTCTTCCTCCTTTATTTCCTCCTGTTCATCTTTCCTCCCTTTAACTCGCCTTTTATTCTCTCTCACTTCTTGCTCCTCATCAGTCTCTGGCGGCGGAGAACCCTCTGCTTCAATCCCCAGTTCTCCTAATTCTGCCTCCCACTCCCGTTTAGCTTTCAATTCCCGAGCTTTCTGTTGGTTAAACCGGCCAACCATTCCCGCTTCTATTAGCTGTTGTTTGAGAAACTTCACTTTCTCTGTATCACTCAGATTTCTCAATTCCTTAGTGAAAGTTTTCCTCACTCCGCACATTCTCAGTTGTTTCCGAAGGGTTTTTATCGTTTCCTGATGTTTTGGTGAAGATTTGGAGGATTTTGAGGGTTTTGAGGGTTTTGAGGATTTTTCAGCTTCTGGTTTCTTCGGAACTTGACGTTCTTTCTTCTTTTTACCCTGGGAACTCTTCGGAGTATCCACTGTGTGGGGTCCTTCTGAGGGTTCCTCGGTAATCTCCGCTGTTTTCTCGTGGTCAGTTTCATTGCTAGAGTCGTCTGCTTCGTCTACAACGTCGGAGGTCAAGGTAGATTTCTTCTTTAGACGTTTCCGGGCTGGTTGAGCAGTTTCTGTCTTCACTATGGGTTGCTTATGATTGACAGCTCCTGCTGCGGCTGCTTTCTCCTTGGCAGCTCTTTCCTGCAGCGTTTTGGTGATGATTGCTCGGCTTTCTGCGTACCAGGGTTTCTCTTTAGCAAAGAAATCAGACGGTAAGTCGAATTGTTCAATGATAGAAGCTCTGATCTTCTGCATACTAGTTGTTTGAAGATCGGCTGACCAAACAGCGCTAGCGAGCGCACTCTGGATCTCAGCATCAGACGGGATAGCCATGGCCGTTTATAAATGAACTTTGTAGAAAAAAAAAAGGAAGAAAATGCCGAGGAATGCAGTGAGAAATGAGGAATTATAGAAATTCTGTTATACTGAGATACTGAGATGAGATGTTATCGATAGTGGAAAGGAGCGACTTGTTTTGATTCTTAGAGTGTCTCAAATGAGTTCTTTCACAGACCCGTTCCTTAGGAATGCGGGTATCTTATCGGAAACTCACGGGCTGTGCGGAATACGAAGCGGATCTTCTTCAAATCGGAACGGTTCGGCATTCATCGGAGAGACGCGAAATTTGAAATTTCACTTCAGTATTGCCGATGCCTGCGGAGTCTGTTATCTGATTATGTAATCTGTAAAACATGATGAGATCCGCTGTATTCGTAGAATCACATCAGCCATGGGTTGAAATCAACAATTTCTCCCTATAAACATTTAAGAATAGACTACTATTTTGTAGAAAATCAAAGTAGAATAGCTGTGAATATAATCTCTGCCCTCTATCGTGTATATTGATCTCCTACGTTGGCCAGCTCAGCTAAAGCAATTGTCCAATATCAGGGGGTGTCGTCACTTCACATCTCATTATAAGGATCTTTCATTCTTGAAGCAGGTTAATGCATAATATGCATATATATGCATAAGACCCTGGGTGCTACCTGTTTTAAGACGCTTATAGCAACAACGGAGCCCATTAAACCAGCCCACAATGAGTTAATCCTGTTATAAATTTTACTATCTAAATATTCTTCCATCTCCAGCTAACTCCTGACAGTCAATTACCTCTATTTTCCACATTATCCTTGCAACTCACACCTCTGTTGCCATCTCTCCCCCTCCAAATCCCACAATATTTTATGATTACCTCATCATCAAATATCCTTCCATCGACGGAACATCCGAGATCCGTCATCTCCTCTTATCACCGTTCTCGGCCCTCTGAGCCACAGTTCGGCTCCTCAGCCACTGCCACCGCCACTCTGCTTCCTTACACGATTCAACTAACACCTACTGCGTCACCGTATCTCTATGGCTCCGTCTATAGCCGCCACAACAGGCGCTACAAGTTCCGGTGCGGAAGCCGAACAACCCGCTTCCGCTTCCGCTTCCGCCTCTGCCTCGGCTCCCGCCTCCACTCAACTCTCGCAAGAACAAATGTTTGAAATGTACCGCCAGTCACTCAACTACCGCGTGCTCCAACGCTACGACCCGAAACTGAAGGAAATTTACTACACAGCATCTCACTGCGTACTCTATCAATTCAACGAATCAACTCAGGAATGGGAGAAACTAGAACAGCAAGGAGTCATGATAATCTACTCTCGGTACTTCCAGCTTGCAGTACCCGACAGCATCGGCGGCTACAACGAAGACGTCTTCGATACCTATCAAGACGATGACGAACTGCAGAAAGAGAAAGAGAAGGCGAAACACCAGGAAGAAGACAGAGTATTCTCGCCATATGCTGATCCCTACGCCTATGGGATTATAATATTCAACCGGCTGTCTCCGGAGAATTTCTGTATAGGAGTGAGTCCGAATTCGGTAGCGAAAGCTGACGGGTTAGAGCTTATGGATGTGAGTTTGAGTGATGAGATAATACTTGTGAGAACAGCGACGGGAAAGACGTATGGGTTGTGGTTATTTGATAAGAAGGATCGGGAACCTGTGCGGGAGCTGCTGGATTATCTGATAGTGAACGATCCTCCTGATTTGATGCCTCCTAAGTAGGTTAGGTGAGGGATAAGATGGGGATGAGATGAGAGATGATATTAGGATAGCACAGAGGAACTCTGTTAGTAAATATAATCAAGGGATGTGTAAAATATGAAAGAGATATTGGGGTGTAAGAGATGGAAGAGATGAGAGGGGCGCAAGAGGGGCGCAAGAGGGGCACAAGAGGGGCACAAGAGATGAATAACACCGAGGAACAGAGGTTTTTGAGAATGAGAAGCTGGAAAAAACGATTTCTAAGGATACATTGGGTAGAAGATATACTGCGCTCTTCTCGGAGTATCAAGGCTGTTTTGGACTTGTAAATTTGATCAACCGACAGGCTGAGAAGATATGGGAATCTTAGTATGAATTCATAGCTGGTAGAGAGTGTTTGTAAGGAGTTATGGGTAGTAGAGAAGGTTTGGGGAGGTCAAGGGTGTTCTTCCCAATAGGCAGAGTGATACTCCTAAAGTATAGCTGGAAAATGAGACCTTGCTGAGAATTTAAAGAAGAAGACATGCATATTGCAATGAATATGTATATAAATAAATATATACATAGTATGCAATACACGGAATAACTCAGCGGAACCTGCTGAAGTATGCGGGCGTAGTTGAGCAATAAATGAGATCATCTGACTAGAATAGCGGAACATCCAGTCGAAACGTGTAAAAGAATTGACAGTAGAGTTGTACAGAATAGCCGGGAAGATGCTATGGATGAGGGAGAAACACAAGAGAGGCAGAAAGATGGGATATGCAGGAACTGGGGAATTAGGGAAGATGATAGAGCTGAAAAGTGTTGAAAGGAGATGAAGACGTCGTGCTTTGAGAGCAGGGAATAAAAGATTGCGTTAATTTGAGAGAATCTACTTGGAAACAATGTCGTTCGGTCATCTAGAAGCAGCTAAAAGCAGGACTGTTCAATTATCAGCTGACGACTAATAAAGGTTTACTGAAGAGAGGTAGTATGAAGTTCCCAATTTCGAGACTCCAGCTTTTCAGCCTTTCTTTAAATTCATTACAACAAGAGTCATTAATTTTATCATATCATCATTCTTCTTGTACTTTCCTCCAGTTTTCTGGAATCCCAAAAGTCACAGCATATTTGGACAGAGAGTTCATTTTATCGAATATCCAGCAAACTTCTGACCCGTGAAATGGAATAAAAAATGTTTTCTACAGGAAGCTTTGGAAACTCCACTGGTTTTTTTGCTATGTAGCCTTGAGGAAATTGGGGAAATTCGGCAAACTTTTCTCTCTTTTTCTCTCGGAAATTCTCTGGCATCCCTGGGACTTCTGGAAATTCAGAAAACTGTTAAATATCTGGTGACGACTACTTTCTGCGTTTCTTTATGGATTACGGGAGTCTCTGGATTCCGTATTACTCTCTTTGAAACCTCGGCCATTTTTTTCTGGAAAACTCATCACCTCTTCATGTAATACTTGGACCAGTGGAATGATTTTCTTTTATCCTCTCCTCTTACTGCCTAAACCACATTCCATATCACTACAAATCCCTAAAATAACCTCTCCTCCTACTGTCTACGCAATACATCTCTAATCATCTGATATTTTACTTCACTTCGTCACTTCATCGTACTTTACATGCATACAGTGCTTCAGTTCTTCAGCCCAGCTCTTCAGTTGGAGATTACAAGCCTCGGAAAGCGGTATCACAAGGCGCAAAGAGAAATGGAAAGTCAGGTAGAGTGTGAAATCTCAAAACGTGTGAATCACTGAGCGAGTCTTAGGATTGAAAACTCTCTAAACCTGAGATCACAGACTGAGCAACATACAGCCCCAGTCGCACCAAAATGCAAATTCCCTGATAACTATGACCACGTTAGCATTTCTTAATGCATTTCTCAATGAATTTCTCAATGCTAACATGATCATGGTTATCATCAAGTTCTGGAATCGTCCCGAAAGGCTGCATATCTGCCGATTTCTCAGTTCTGCATCCTCCAGAGAAGGAATTCTACCAATTTGGCCGCCAAACAACCTCATCCGACTTACTCATCCGACTTATAAAGTGTTCCTTTTGTCCTAATCGCCATCAGCAGAACAAACTAGGGAATGCGAATGAAAAGGAGGGATTCCGAGGTTGATTCATAGCACAAATAACTAATAGGAACAAATGAGAACAGAGACATTGCAGTTTCAGTGCGAGCAATAGAGAAGAGGATGGAAAACAGGAAAACAACGATAAAGGGGATTAAACGTGGAACAGTATAAACTGAGAATATTTCTAAAACCCAGCATAACTGATACCCTGAGAAATACAAAGCAATAATCCCATTACTCCCCTCCTATTTTCCATTTTCCAAACTCTTACCCCTTCTCTATGCTTATAGTCTGTGCATTAAATTCAAAAGAGTCCCTAAAACTTTCCATAAACTGCCGAAAGAACAGTGTACTTGTCTGTACAATCACTGTGACACTCATTAGTCCTTTAATTGTCCATTATTATGGTATACATTATATCTTTCCCTGACTTCTTCTTTCCTCTCTCGTTTTTACCTTTATATCACCAAACACCCATAAAACGCCTCCCATTCCTCCATCCTACAGCTTCTCCATCCTACAGCTTCTCCATCCTACAACACTATAAAATTCCAACTTTCCGTACCTCCACAACTCCAGGAACTTCCAAATCAACAGATTCTTCACTTTCCCAGATCTCTTCGTTCTCATCCTCCTTTTGTTCACTCGCCTACTTCTTCCGTAATCTGGAAACCCCCAGCTTCAGCTTCCGCCTTCAGCCTCGCTTCCCGCTGTTTTTTCGTCTCTTTCTTCGGCTTCTTCCGCGGCTTCGCCACCCCGGAACCCATCGGCGAAGCCCCCGGCACGGTTTTCCCCGGCACAGACTTCCCTGCCGTTTGCCGTTGTTCCGCTTCTTTCTGTTTCTTGGTTTTCCGCTTCGGCTTTGCTGCCCCGCTTACCCCGCCTGGACCACTGGCCACTGGTGTCGGAGCCGCGTCCGGCCCGGGGGTTTCGGGTGTTCCGTCGGGCATTTTCCGCGCCCGCGGTTTTGCCGGCTTTTTCCGGGCTTTTTCTTTATCTTTCATTCCATCCCGTGCTTCTCTTCTTTCTGCGCCACCAGGTGACTGCGCCACATCAGCTGAGCCTCCTCCTGAGCCACCAGCTGCGCCACTTCCTCCTGCGCCACCTCCTGCTGCGCCACCAGAATCTCGGAACCTCCCGCCGTCTCCGGCTAAGCCACCAGCAGCCGCTGCCAACGCGTTGATCGACTGAGAGAAATTCAGCCGCGCTTGTTGCATCATCTGCTGCTGAAGCTGAATTTGGGTATGCTGATCGGGCAATACAGGCCCTGTCTGCCCCGCTTGCCCCGCCTGCCCCACCTGCCCCGCCTGCCCCGCCAGGCCGCCTCCGGCACTTCCCGGAGGACCTCCGAGCTTCTTCCGAGCTTGTGTTCGGCTCATTTGATGAGCCAACGCCAATTGCAGCATTTTCTCTCTCCGTCTGCGCCACTGCTCGATAAACCCGATCCGGACAAGCTGATCTGTTTGTTCCTGTGGTGTATCGTCCAAAAGAAGCATGAGATCTTCCAATTCTGTCGAATTGTGTGGCAAATCCTCATGCAGCGCCCGCACGTGGTTCCCAGGCACTTCGGGCCGATGCCAGTGCCTGCCGGGAGTTTGCCGAGCCCCGCGCGGCAACGGCACATACGAAGAACAGCGATACGGGTTCAGCGGGACTGCCGTGTCGACTTTCACAGTGGTTATGTTTGTGACTTGCGCTGTAATGTATGTAGCGAAATCATCAGTGAATCTGTGCTGCAGCGGATCGGAAAGAGCAATTATATCGTACCACTGTTCTAATTCTGTGGGTTTAAGGACTACGCGGAAGAGTTTAGCATGTTCTATAAGTTTTCTAGCCGGTTGGGAGTTTCTTTGTGGTTCCGATCTTTCCCTTTCCGCTCTTTCTCGCTCGGATCGTTCCGTATCCGAATTCGAGTTCCGATGGTCATACAAATGGAGAATAAGGCAGCCCTCATAGTACCGAATGCCGGTATCTCGGAGAATCTCGGAAATATACGGCGGGATTTCTTCCCGGGCCACGTGCTCAAGAAACTGATGGATCATCGGATTGGATTTCGGGATAATTCCTTCCTGTCGGCCAAATCGGTAGTGTTTATCGTATATATGGAATTCCAGGGACGGCGGAGCGGAGCCGTATTTGCGGAGGAAATCTTCTTCTGTGACGCAGAATTTGGGCACTCGGATCTCCGGTTTAGAGCCCCGAGGCACGGGCTTCGGGCCGAGACCGGTGCTGTTGCCTGAGAGGGAACCCATGTAGCCTGTGGAACCGGAAAGAGCCGAGTGGTTTGATATGGCAGAAGCGGAAGCGGAAGCGGAAGCGGAAGTGGGAGCGGCAGCCACAGAACCAGAAGGACCGGAAGGAGCGGAAGGGCCGACAGTTGAAGAATTATGAGGTGTTTGTACTACAGGAGTTCCAGGCCGACTTCGGGCCGACGCCGCACCTTGAGAAGTCAGCTGATTGGCAGAATTCACCTGATTCACGGAATTCACCGCCTGAGAAGCCGAAGTCTCCGGTTTCAACCGAATTGTTATCCGATTCGGCCCGCGGACGTCATTAGCGGAACCCGGCTCGATTTTCACTTCCGTTCTGCCGACAGCGGGACTTCCAGCAGCGGAAGACGCCGCAGAAGCGGAAGACGCCGGCGGAGCCGACGGAGCCGACGGGGCCGTCGGAGCGGCAGACTGGGACTGTGGAAACGGCGCCGACAGCGCGTTCGGCATGTAATTCATATGACTGGAAATTAGTATGTATGTTGAGAAAATGCGGGGTACCGCAGTGCGGGGTTCTGCCGTGAGCGGGATAAAATGCGGGGGTCACGTGGGCACAGCGGAAGTTTTTGTTCCGAAAATGCGGGGGTTCCAAAAAAGTTGAAAAAGTTGATAGGATTTTAATGCGGGGCAGAAATTGAATATCCCGTTTTTCCGGGGTTTTTTCTGCAATACAATTCAAGTTTAATTTCCAGCCGATTCCTGCCGAGTTTACTCCGGGATATTCTGACGGGATTTTTCCCTGTATTTTCCCGGTTTCTTCCGAGTTTTCTGTCAGCAATGCCGTCTAGCTGAGGGATGCCGATTAGCAAACCCTCGGAGCGTGTGACATGGAGTTGTAATTCACAGTGCACGGAAAAAAGCCGTTTTGAGAGGTTTTCCAGACTCGGAGTTTCGGCAAATGGTATGCGATATTTACACTGAATGCTGTGTCTTTTTTACTGCGTTTAACAGCCACAATTAGTCTTGATTTCGGCCGTATAGTCATCGGATATCCCGTCCCGTTCCGTGCCGGATATTTTGCTTTCGCTTACCGACCGATGCTTACAAAGGAGAGGAGACGCGATGTGCGTTTGGGATGAACGGGTGTTTCGACCCGAAATAGGTATTGTTGATTACGTGATAACTATATGTATAATTGTAGACTTCGCGTCTCACTATTGCAAGACGCGTCTCCCATTAAGAGTTCTCGGCTCATCCGCTATGGCTTTCTCGGGTCCCGCTTCCGCTTCCGTTTCGGTTTCTCGGTACTTCTGGCGTATTTCTCGTTGAAAAAGTGTCACCGGCCGAAATAGAAATGTCGACAGACTACTATGGACTCGATGATATCCTAGCAGATGCCGAGGTATGCGAATAATGGGATCTTTCATATAGGAAACTGATTCCTCGGCTATCAAATGTCAAACAGCATTACTAAAATCACGTACTAACTGTCTCAGCGGATCCCCTCGGTATTTGAACTTGATGTTCCGGGTCTCAACTACCTTGAGAACGAGTTTGGCGGCGATATCCAGAAAGGAGCAAAGATAGATCTGCCGTTATGGCTGGCGGAAGTATTGGTAGTCAGTGGGATGACTGAAGAAGATTCCTCGGCTTTCATCTCTATGCTGGCGCCGTTTGCCTTCTCTACAAAGGTTATAAATTCCCTGAAATCGTCGCCGGTCAGCGTTGATCTCCACTCGCTGTCGCCGGTGTACTACAAGCTAGCAGAAAGGTGGTTACTGCTATTTGGTGATGAAGAGTTTGCTCAAGTACTGAGAGATACGCTGAAGGAACGCGCGTCGCAGATATTTGATTTTGCTTATAACTCGAATTATAACAAAAGTCAGAACGCGTCCTTTGTGTATTTCATGGATGAGTTTGAAAAAAACTGTAAGTAGAGGGAGGAATAAAGGAGGAAAGAATAAGCAGAGAACTGGGAGATGAGGAAAGAGTAAAAAGAGAGCAAGGAGATGAGGAGAATCATACAGGAAATACTACGGATATAGGAGGTGAAAGCAGCTACTAACTTCTCTTAGTATTCAATAGAACACATGACGCGCATAAACAGTTGAAGAAGTTACTGAATAACTGAATGCAGTGATAAACGGAGATACAGCTAATTGGACGGGTTAGAATGGGAAAAGGATGACTGGAGATATGTGTATATTTATAGGATGATTAATAGTCGATGGTACAGTGCTAGAATGATAAATGATAAATGATAAATGATAAATGATCGAGATTCTGTAATATGGAATAATGGAATGACAGAGAGGTAAGGGGTTATTCTCCCAATTAAGGCAGAGATCTCATTATATAGCCTATGAATTATATCCACCATCTTCTTATCCTGAGTCTGCCCGAAGCTCACTGATGATTTCAATAAACAGAAGTTGAGGGTATGAGAGGTAAACCTGATATCCTGCTGAGTCATAATGAGTGAGGATTGTAGCTGTATTGGTCTACTATGGGTTTCCCGTTTGTTTCCTTACTTGTTTATTCTTTGCATAACCTGGTAAACCTCGCACTTTCTGGTCCTTGAAGGTAGCGAGATCAATATTTGAGTGATAGAGACATTTCAATGCCTCTAAAAGATCTCTAACTATGGGAGACGGCATTTTAGAAGCTTAAAAGCTTGAAATCCGAACAGATGATACCAACGTTGCGCTGTATTCAGCGGGGAGCGATTATAATGACGTATATTTGAGATTTCGTTATGTATTCTACTGCATTTACTGCATTCCGATTCTTCGGACTATGAATTATGTATACTGGTGTATTTTATGAGCAATTGTAGGTTTTCACAGATTATGTGTGGTTCTGGTGCAGTTTTCAGAGTTCAAGGAAGAATTTAGATTCCAAATCTCCAATCAGAGTTCCGGCTGAATATACTTTGCGTGCTGTTCCGTCGTTCTGCTATTCACGGCCACAGGAACTATCTATGAAGCCCTCTCAGTCCATTGATATCCAATATTAAACATTTCCAGAATGTAAGAATCATCTGTAAGACCTTCTCAAGGACCTGAGAACTTGCTCCTATACGCATAATATTCCAGCTTATATGAACAGAGCTAATGATAGTATATTCTCAATTTTTTTACCTCAGCATAAATAAATGGAATCCACTACAGATGGAATATCCTGGCCATCGTATCACCTACAAGCCAGGCAAGACTCCAAGCCTGTCTATCACTCTTTGAGGATCTTCAATATACAGAATGTGTTGAATTCTTGACATATTTTTACATATATTCAGTACTAATTTACTAGTTTTTTTCCACTTCAAGGATCCAGGGATTTTGATTACCAAAGAACATCGCTGCCTTTGTCTTCCATTTCTTTCACTTCTTTTCCTTTTATTCTACTGCTCCCCCTCCTCTGTTTCCTCGGTATGGCCGTTTTCCTTTTCTTCCGACGGCTGAGTTTCCTCGGGTTTCGCTTCTTCAGCTTGGGCTTCCTGTTCATCTTCAGCATCACCATTCTCGTTATCCTTTTCGTTATCCCGGGTCTCATCTCCTGACTGTTTCCCTGCTTCTTCATTTCCCTCTTCCTTACCCTCTTCGTCGGCATCTCCAAACAAATCCTCGTCACTGCCAGACTGATCCGACTTCGCATCTACATCCATTGGTTCGGCATCTTCTTCAGAATCCGAATCACTAACGACTTCATTACTCTTGATCTTAGGATTGGTTTTCCGTCTTTTCGGTACTTTTGGAGTCGCACTACCTCTTCTGGTGCCTCGTTTCTTACTTCTACGGCTTTTACCTCCATTCCCAGCTTCCATATCTTCACCATCACTAATTTCCGACCCTGAAATAGCTCCTCCACGCCTGGGTTTCCGTGCTTTCTTCTCTTCTTCGTGCATTTCCTCATCTTTCAGTTGTTCTTCCATTCTAAGAGCCCATTCTCTAGCTTGTTCATCTAGAATTCGTCTCTCTTCTGCTATTTTAGCCTTCCTTTCCTGCTCAGCTTTCTCCTTTGCTAGTCTTTCCGCTTCCAGTTTCGCCTTCTCGGCTTCGCGTCTCCTCAAAGCTTCCGCTAGCCTTTCCTTCGCAGTCTCAGCAAACTTCTCCTGCGCTTCCCGGGCTTTCACTAACTGATTCTTCAGAGTCTCAAGCACTCCTATCCTCTGTTTCAAATCCTTCATAGGATAAGGCGGCTTGGGTGCTGCACAGCACTTCTCAAATAACTCCTCAGACTCCTGTAACCCTTGTAAAGCTCGCTCTATATCCTCTACAGTCCTATCTGCTTGCGGTTTCTTATGAACCGCGTCACCTACGTAGAAAAGCACCAGTGCCACGTTGAACTGCAGAGCGGCTGACTCCGGAGACAACTCCAGCGCGTCTCGGGAGTATCGCAACGCCTGATACAGACTTTCCAAGCTCTTTTCCTGCTGGCCACGCAGCAGCCACGCTCTTCCTAGCAGTGTAGTTCCTGCTAGAAGCAGCTTGCCGTCTTCTCCGGCAAACCTATTGAGGACAATCTCGTATGCTTCCGTAGCTTTCGCCCATTGGCCCAGCTCACAGAAACAATGACCGAGATTCAAGTATACAGAGGAATCCTGTAGAGTGTCACGCACTTTACGGAGAATGTCTGCTGCTCTGTTGAATCTTTTCAGCTCTGCTAGCAGTACAGCGACTCCCTGCGCTGCGTAAGCATTCTGTGGGTCGTTTTTAAGAGCAGAATGATACAGTTCAGCAGCACGGAAGAGCGCCTTCTCCTTCTGAGCTTTCCTATCCCGAGCTTCAGCCCCCAGAGAGCAATAGATGTTTCCCATAGCTACTTCGGAGTAGAAATCGTGATGATCGTAAACCATGAGAGTCTCCTTTAGATGATTGCTTTCCAAAGCTTGAGCTTCTGGTCCTAGCTGTTTCAGCATCGGCTTTTTATGCCGAGCTAGGAACCAAGCATACAGCGTCCGTACCTCTAGGTCGTCGCCTTGTTCTGCCAGGAGTTGCTGCACGGCTCTCAGGCCGGCTTCGCTGAACTCTCCAGCAGTTTCTAGATACGTTTGACGGATCTTAGCCGGTACATACTGTGGATGCAGCGCGGAAACCTCAGAATAAAGCTTCAAAGCTGCTTCCTTATTGCCCAAGGCTTCTTCTACCCTGCCCAGGTTATAGGTAAGAGAGATTCTGTGAGCTTTATCAATTTCCTGTTCCTTTGGATCCTTTGGATCCTTTGAATCCGCCGTTTCCTCGGACTTTGCAGGGAGTTTAGCCACCGCTCGGGCCAGGAATGACCGAGCAGAGTCGAAATTCCCACTAGCAAAATGGAAAACTCCGACATTGTTGTCCAACAGCGCCGGCACGGCTTCCAAGCCGAGATCCGTCACGGATTCCATAGCTCTAGTGAGATATTCTAATGCTTTTTTCTCATCGCTGTGTTCGTACAGAGTAGCAAGAGTAAGCAGAGCTGCTGGGTCAACGATTCCCCCAGCTGCGCCACACAGCCGAGTGTATTTTTCCAGCATAGCAGTTGCCTTTGCCCGCAATTCTGTTCCAGCTGAGCCACTTGCTAAGCCACCTACGCCACCTACGCCACCTACGCTGCCTACGCCTACGCCACCACTAGCTGCATACACCATCCCTAAAAGGAATACAGCCTCCCGGCACTGCGGATGAGAATGCACAATCGATTCCAGCGTCAGCCGAGCGTCTGAAGAGTTTTGAGCTATCTGACACTGTGCTAAGCCGATCTGCGCAAGCAAATGACCAGGGAAAACTTCCTGAGCAGCGTGGAAACTCTGCTCAGCTTCTACAAATTTAGCCTGTTTATACAGCGCACGAGCAAGCCAGAAATGTGCTTCTGCAGCCACGCCAGGACTGCTGGAAACGGCCAAGGCAGCTCGGCACAACCGTTCAACAGTTGGTAGATCATTTATAGAGTACAAATATGAACTAAGAGCTACAGATGGCGCAGGGGCCGTTTTGTCAAGTTTGTACGCAGTTTGTAAATGCCGAAGAGCCGCCGTATACGCCGGCTGGAACTTCCGAGGCTGCGTAAGCTTCACAGCGTCCTCTAGCATGAGTAATCCCAGTAATGTATGAGCTCTTGGGTTTTCTGGGTCTAATTCTACGGCACGATCCCAAGCGCGGCGGGCAAAATCACGTAATCCGAGTTGATAATAGCACAAACCAATGCCGAGTCTCGGATCTGGGCGGAAATCAGGCCGGTGGGACAAAACCTGTTGGTACAATTTAAGAGATGCTCTGTAGTTTTTCCTATCGTATAATAAACGAGCTTTACCGAGCAAAGCAGCGGCATTCTGCTGAGAACTCGAGCCGAGAACTCCTTCAAAAGCACGGGATGCGTCGTCGAAATTCTGGGTTAATGTGGACAACACTCCGGCCCCGAGTTGAGACGGTACGTGAGAAGAATTGAGTGACATTGCGGCAGTTATATTAATAGTAGCTTCCTGGCAAGCTTTGCGGAACGGGTCCGATTCTACGGGTTCCTGGGTGTCCTGGGTGTCCTGAAGATTCTTTTGTGCAGCCCGAGCAGCCCGGGCTTTCCCGATATGAATCCAAGCTAGCACAGAATGAAATAGGCATTTCTCTGGATCAGGTAATCCATAATCGCTATTCTGAAAGAATTCGAGCCCTCTTTCGAGAAATTCGATAGCCTGATCGACTTTATCCTGTGCCACGTACAATAGAGAGATGTCAATCCAGTAGTGAGCATCTGCTTGCTCGTTTTCCAGTAATCTGATGAGATCTTCAGGGTCATCTTCTACTTGATCAATAGTTACTACACCTTCTTCCTGTTCTGAACCTCCGCCAATGGGGATTTCCACTACCTGCGGCACGGGATCAACATAGTAGGCAAGAGAGCTGTCGGAGGCCTTTTCGGCCGTTGATGATTGTGACATGGCCGGTGTGAAATTGCCGAGATTTGTGGGGGACGGGATGAATATATTTCAACAGGCTGATACTTCCGGTGAGTTCTTGGCTGGCCGGGTGTGGAAGTTCTGCGTCAGCCCGCTGTGCTCGTCGGCGGTGTCTGCTCGGCTAGGATGGGTTGCCAGGTTATCCGTCGGGTGTTGCGTCGGATATTCCGATGGTTTTTATCCGAGTGTTCTTTAATTGCCGAGCCGATCTTTCAAGTTGAAGAATCGGTGATCAGAGATTTGGGGGTTACCCGGAATTTTTTAAGGGGATTTATGTTCACGTAATCCGGAATGAGTGGGGAGGAGACGTCATGTTCAGGTGGAATAAAATTTCATTATTATGAGGAGATAACTGAAGATATAGAAAGAAGACGATCCTCGGTGAAAGACTCATGTTTTGGTGGATTTGGAGGTCTGGGAATTAGTATCAGGGATCTACACGTCTACTAGTATTACCCTGTGATGGACGCTGACACTCAGCAGCTTCTACGGCTGCATATAAGTGGCATATCGCCTGAACTGGCTGAATCTATCAACGACCTTGAAAAGAGGATTGCAGTATTTGGTACTCTGAAAGGGACTATTGAGCTGCGAGGGAAGCCGACGTTAGACACTAAATTTGGCTATCTTGACGTTCTGATCACTCACAAGAAGTTTCTCGATCTGAAAGCTGCGTTCAAAAATGTGAAATTCAAGAGATCCATTCTCACTATAGACTTAGCTCGCAAGGACTATAAGCAGAGACTCCAGGAAGACCAATCTGAGCCTGTGAACGCGAGGAAAGAAATTCGTCGGAAAGCACGTGAAAATAAACACGAAAGACTCAAACTGTACAAGCTAGAGAAGTCGAAACCCCAAAATATGTACAGAGGAGCTCTCCAATATAACGTACTTCAAGGAAGAGAAAGGAAAGTCAAAAGAGGCCGCAGATTCGAGCACACATTCCGCGTACTCGTGAAGGGGAAGCTGAAAACATTCAGATTGCGCAAGACAAAACTGTGGGGGTACGATAGGAACAAAACATTGGAAGATCTTACATGGAGATACCTGGGCAATGGAGCATGGACTACTGGTAGTGGATATGTCATTGAAACAGTTGGCCGGCGGATTGATGAAGTTCTGAAAAGGAAAGCTGGTGCTGCTGCTGATCAGCAGGAAGCTGAAGCTGAGGAAAACGCTCTAGCTGATGTGGAGGAGGAGAGTGCTCATGTTACTAGTAAAGTGCTTAATGATATCCTGGATATGTTTGAAACAAAGAGCAATGGAGATGTGCTTATGATGAGTGACGACGAGTTTGGCGTGGGGGCGAGTGATAGGAACCGAAATGACAATGTGGGTTCAGTAAATAGGCCGAGCGGGTCGGGAAATGTTATTCTCTTGGACGGCGGAGAAGCCGAGCCGTCCCGTACCCGAGGTGTTGTTTATCAATCTGAGGATGAGGACGAGGACGAGCCGATGCCGCAATTTGGTAGGAAAGAAGCGGAAAATAGTAGGAATGTAGAAAGTAGAGTGGAAGATCATGCTGAGGAGGACGAAGATGAGCCGATACCGAGTTTTGGAATCAATGGAAGTGGCAGAAGCGATCAGAATGAACCTAACGGGTCGGCTCCATCAAAACCTAATGATCTGTCTGTTCTGCGGTCTGTTTTCACAGCTGACAGCACAGATTTCCGACTAGGACTGGAAGGGGGCAGCGATATTGAAGAAGAAGGCTCAGAGCAGTTAGGAGGGTCAGAAGATCAGCAGGAATTGGCGAAACCTCTCACAAAGTCTGCTGCTGTGAATCCAGCAAGACTTCCAACCCATTCTGTCACGAAAGACTCGAAAGGTCTTTTCTTCCCGCATTCTGATTCACCATTTCTGCACTCTCAGAGTGCGCTGAGTCGTCTTGGTGGATCCTTTGACGCTGAGGAGTGGTTTAAAGAGTATGAAGAGATGAAAGAGGAAGTGAAATCGCATGTGAAGAGACGACGTCGTGATGCATTGCGACATTTGAAGAAACGTCGAGGCGGTGGTGGGCCGAAAGGTTCAGCAGTTCAGGCAACTTAACAGAGCAGAGTTGGTTTCGGTAGTGTATATATTTGTAGAATATAGAAGAGAACAGAAGATAATTAGTCAGGGATTAGCAGATTAACCAAGGAGTATTTTCAGGTCATGAGAACTTTCTAGGCTAATGTTTTACATTAATTTATTCAAACAGTTCATAAGATATTTATCTAGGAGGTTTCTTTCAATTATTCTCCTCCTGGTTTAACAGGTTTTCGTTTTCAACTATTCTATCCTCATTTTCCTCATCATTCCATTTTCAAACTACAGTGCTTCAAACTACAGTGCTGAACAGTTTCAACATCCTGGAATATCATAGCATTTTTTATACAGCATATACGTTCTATATACTACTCTCAATAACCTATAGGAACGGCACAGTGAACTTCGTAGCCATTTCTACGGCAGCAGAGCCCCAATCTTCGCCGTGGTTATGACCATTAGGGGTGAGCCCAGCTCGTTCTTCGGCTTGAAGGTCAGTGAGACATGTGAGAAGGCCAAAGATAACTGGGATATCAACATCTCTTTGGATCCGCATAAGCTCGTGGGTAGTAGCGTCAGCAATGTATTCGAAATGCATCGTGCTGCCTTTAATAAGAACTCCAATTGAGATAACTGCATCAAGAGGAGTATTTCTCTTTTTCTGAAGCTCAACAAATTTCTTGGTTCCAAATGGCAATTCAAACGACCCTGGGACGGTTTCAATAACGATATTCTCTTCCTTTACTTTCAATTGCTTCATTTTCTGCACAGCTCCTTCCACGAGGGCGTCAATCACTTTGGAATTCCATCGTGCTCGTACTATGCCGATACGCAGGTTTGATCCGTCGTAGTCCTCGTCGACGGCTCCGATTTTTCCGATAGCCATTATGAAGTTGGATATTATCGATTATAGAGATTCTGTGAGCGTTTTGGTAGGGTTTTTACAGCTAATTTGATATGTATTAAGCGGTAGAATTGATTAATTTCATTATTTCAGTCAGTTCGTCGTTTTTACAGGTTTTCGAGATATATAGGAGTATAGAAAAAGTATATGCTGATCACGTAATCGCGGGGAAAACCTGATCTTATGGGTAACGAACGGGAAGGTCGTCACGGCGTTGGAAAGTCATAATAGGTCGTGTCGGCGGCGCGTTTTCTGGTCCTACAATGAGATATTGTTTCATTAGCGGGCCGCTGGACTGATTAATGTACTCATACAGGTCACTGGTGCGTCTCTTGCTAACATCTCAAGTGTTAGAGAGTAACCCGAAGCAGTGTGGAAAGCTATACAAGAACCACAGTACAATACTATTAACATCTATGGCGTGAATTCTCTGATCTACACACAGGAATAACATGATCAGTAAATTTAAGAGCTGATGAAGTGGGAAAAGCTGAAAATGTGGAAAAAGTCGCTCTTTTATAGCCCGATTAACCGCCAGGCGCTTAATCGAACCTGCCCGTTCACATGCTAGCTCGGAGCACATATTGAGACGCGAAGGTCAGAAATTTTCAGAGATTTCCACTGTATCAACGGATTGATTGACAAAATAGCAGCTCAATAATGAATATTTATATACTGTGAGTAGCACTGATCCACTGTTGATAACACTCTCCTGTTATATCTTTGTCACACTGCTTCTCCTTCCTGCTCTCTTCAGTGTTTGGTGAACCGTCGCGGAGTTCCTGATTAGGTAAACGGAAATTCCGCTTTCTGCATATCCGCCCCGAGACGTGAAATTTTCATTTTCATGTGAGAATTTTACTTGCGATGAGTCAATCAAATGATTGAAAGAACAGTGAGTTTTGCTGTTATATTCCTAGTATAAAACACCTAAAATCTCGCACATTGATGCATTACATCTAAAGGTTGTCTACCTCCATCTATTTCCGCTTAATTCCTCTAGTCGCTCTCGGCTCACAGCTTTCTTCCTCCCTGCCGAGGCCGCGATGAACCTGGAAAAGGAGAAACGGCTGTCAACGCCGGTTTCCTTCGAAGAAACTGCCTCTATACCCGATTCTATAGTATCCTTTAACTCACATTCCTCTCGTAAGAATCCTGGTAGAATTATCAATGCTTTCCACCGTTTTAACTCATTTCTAGACGCGCTTGGAGTCGAATCCCGCGGCCTAGAAAGAGCTGAGTCATATGAAAGGTATTCTACTTTCTACTCGCCAAACTGTTCACTCAGCACATGGCAGAAGCTTTCGCCGTATATTCGGATTATTTCCCTGTGGTTCTCTGCTTGCGGGGGTCTCACGTCAATGTCTGGGTACCTTTTAGGCCCGCTGGTGTTTCAACTCAACTTGAAAGACTGTCTCGTTTCTGGATTGCTCGGCTCAGCGGTGGGATGCGCAGTCGCTGGTTACTGTAGTACTATGGGTCCCAGATCTGGTCTCCGGCAGTTTGTATCTGCTAGGTTTGCGTTTGGGTTTTATCCGGTTAAAGTACTCACTGTATTGAGTCTTATTGGACTGTTTGGCTGGAGTCTTATTAATTGTGTGTTTGGAGGTCAAATACTGCTTGCACTGTCAGACGGGAAAGTTCCCTTACAGGTAGGAATTCTGATAGTTGCTCTAGTTGGTCTGTTTGTCGGCGTTTTCGGGATAAAATCTGTGCTGAAGTATGAAGGAGCTTTAGCTATTCCTACTATTCTCGGTGGGATTCTGCTATACGCTGCGGCTTCTGGGACCTACCGAGGAACTACTGATGCTGTAGACTACACAGAACTGGGTATTAACAGCCCTACAGTTGTAGGGAACTGGCTGAGCTTTTTCACTCTGGCTTATGGAGTCACAGCTACCTGGGGTTCTATCACTTCAGACTATGTAATGTTCTTCCCTGAAGAGACCCCCGGGAGTGTTATTGGGATGGTTACTGGATGTACTATTTTCATATCCACTGCTATTATTGCTACTGTTGGAATTCTTATATCTAATGCTGCGTTCAGCTCTGAAATGTACATGAATTTCTACAATACCTACGGTTCAGGTGGACTGCTGGTTGCAGCATTCAGTTCTTGGGGTGGGTTTGGCAAGTTCTGCGTTGTTGTGCTGTTTCTGAGTTTGATTTCCAACAATGTGCTCAATACTTATTCCATTGCATTCAATTTACTAGTTGCAGTGAGCTCGAATATAGAAGCTGAAGAAGTTGAGACGAAAGAAAAAAAGATGAGAAGCATTAAATCTATAGCTGTCGCTACTCTGAGGTTTATAGAGAATATTCCGCGCTATATGTGGTCATTTGCGATCACTATGGTGTACTTTGTGCTAGCACTAGTTGGGAGGAACTCGCTGGCTGATTTTATGGATAACTTCCTGCCTATGCTGGGGTATTGGATATCTTTCTATTTTGTTGTGCTTTTAGAAGAGAATTGTATATTCCGGAATCCAAGATTCAATTTCTTCCCCGTGTATTCTGAAGCGGGACGACGGCGTGAATTGTACAACTGGTCGGCATGGAATCAGAAACGGGAACTGTGCTATGGGATAGCTGCTGCTGTTTCCTTCTGTTGTGGAGTGGCAGGAGCTGTTCTGGGGATGTCTCAGCACTATTTTATAGGTCCTGTAGCCAAGCAGATTGGTGATTTTGGTGGGGATGTTGGAGTGTTTCTCGGGTTTGCTTTTGCTGGTGTAGTTTATCCAGGGGTGAGGTACTGGGAGATTAAGAGGTTTGGTCGATAGGGAGAGTATGAAAGTAAGAGAAGTAGGAACTGGATAATGGAAGCAGTGGGAGAAGTGAGGGCAGCATGGGAAGGGGGAGATGATTAGATGTTTGAAAAAGATGTTACTTGCATGTTGATTAGAAAGAGTTTGATAGGTCAGCGGTTTGAACTGATGAAATGAGGTGGAGAAATGTGTGGCACACATTGATAATGAGTAATAATATCTGGATGTGAGGTTTCTCGCTGAGTTGCTGCAGCAAGTGGTGATTGATGGACAGGAATGGGTAAGGGATGGGGTGGGAGATGGGTGTTGTAGCGGTAGTACTGGCTAAGCGGTTCATATGGTAGTTTGTATATATTGATGGATGTCAGGAAAGAACGGCGGAGGAATGTAACCGGATAACTTAATAGTCTAATAGTCTAATAACCTAACAACTTAACAACTTGATAATTAAAGTATTCCATTACTTAGTAGCTAAGTATCCAAGTATCCCAATAGCCATATCCACATCCGCATTCACATCCATATAATCATTCGGTTCCTCTGTAAGAGGCGTGTCGGAATCACTCCTTCCATATTTAATTTTCTGCTTACTCTACTCGGGAAAGAAAATCAATCAAACAATAATTGTAGCTTCTTGAGAGCCTGATTTGGGTGCTGTAAGCTGTGGAATTTCTGACACTATATATGAGACCTCAATAAGAAACGAGTCAGCTTCAGGAAACTCCAGAAATGTGAAGTAGGAAAACCTTATAATATACCAAAACTCACATCCCAAATCGCGCACTTCGAACTCTCACCGGTAATACTAAATGCCAATTCGTCTCAGGAAACATTGGAAAAGGGTATCAACGAATATAACCCGTCTGTTCTCTTCTCTACGCTCATCTCACTATTCAGCCTCTCAACTTCTACGTCTTCAATACATTATTCTACATTTCTACTGGTCAATAAACCCGACAAAGACTACTACAATACTTATCTCTACCTACCGTTCAAAACGCTGACATCCAATCCAAACTTCAGTGGATGTTTCCTACTTACTCTATATTCTCACTCATGCGTGACGGAAGAATCGTCTTACAGGACCAAACAGCTTATCAATCAGGTAGTTATACAACCAGAAGAAAACTGCTAGGGGTCCATCAGAAGAAGTTGTAGATTTTACAGTCTCCTGAGAGGTTTTCTTTACCGGAGCTCTGAGATCAGGGATCACTGGTGGATCAGCTGGTGGGTCTTCAACTTCAACAGGGTCTTCGCCTTCTTCGTCTACCAGATCTGACGGGTCCAGCTCGTCGTGAGAAGGGACCACTTTAGGGATTTCTGGTGCTGCTGCTGGTACTGTTAGTAGGGAATATGCTGTGTTAGCGGGAGATGAGGAAGGAAGGGAACTTGTAAGATATGAGAGGTGAGATGTGAGGTATGAGGTATGAGCGGTGAAATTGATAATATGAATACTCTTTCTGATTCAATTTCTGCTTACGGGGATAAAGGATGATCCATATCGCATGCTATAGTGGAGTTTGAGTGAAAAACTGACGCGAAATGTCCAAACAATCTTTCAACTATTGTGATTCTCTGGCCAATTTTTAGGTATCCTAGTCAGAAATCGTGATAGCTCTTCCTTTATTAAGCAAATCACCCGTAGTTTCAGTATTTCGTAGCTTCGTATAGAAAGCTGGTCTTTCATCGTTCAGAATGAGCCGTAGAGATGGGTAAATATCTTCTGTAATTGAACGTATTGAAATAAATGAAGAGAAATTGAGATTGATTTCAGTTATCTTGGATATTCATAAGTTCTGGTGTGATTTCCGGTTATCTTGTAGGAATCTTCTTATCGGTTTTTGTTTCTTTCTTATCTTTTCTCACTCTTTCTCTCTCTTTTCTCCTCTTTTCTCCTCTTTTCCTCCTATTTTCCTTGTTTCCCTCTCCTTATCCATGCAAAATTCCGACATCTCCAACTCTCACTTGCACTTCTATCTCCTCCATCTCTTCCTTTGCTCCTTTCTTCCTTCCTTCCCTTCTTTCTCCCCTCCTCTTCATTACTTACCTTCCGTCTCCTCTGGTTCCTTCTTCTCAAGGCTGTCAGCCACAGTCTCCTCAACTGTTATCACGTTATTCACATTCCCAGCAGCATCAGTCACTAATTAGTTAGCCAAAATTCATAATTTCTCAATTTCTCTCCCATTATTCCCATTTCTTCCTCATCTTCATTCATACCTGATGGCCGATCGTCTGGGGCGACAAACCAACCCCCATTAACTAGAAACTTGTAAGCGTAGCTTTTGCCTGGTTCTAAATCTACAGTTACTTTATAAACTCCGGGGTTTTCTTCATCTTCGTCCATGGCAACTGGCTGCCAGTCAGAGAAATCGCCAGCTATTTGGACAAAGTAGTCCTTGGTAGGGTCAGAAACTGTATAATCGATAGTTGTTTGAACCATGTTGACTGATTATTGGCGCTTTCAGGCTACTAAACTGCTGGGTAACTCGGGAATATTGAGGAAACCAGAGGAATTGCTTGAGTTTTGTTGATTATTATTGACTATTGGTGGTTATTATTGGTGGTAGAGTCGTTGGTATCTGCAGCTTTAATGAATCAGATCGACTGCAGAGTGTAGATGGTGTTGAGGAAGTACTATTAGTATATCTTGAGTAGATATAGAGATTTCCGTAAATCCTTTATTGGAATTAGCCTGAAATAAGCCAGAAAATACGTTCTTTCTACGCCTTTTAGCAGTTTAATGCTTTATTCACGTTCATTCCCTCTTTACCGTTGCAGGATCAAAGGCTTCCCTGATGAAACCAGAAACGGGAGGTCACCGGCAGATTATACTTGGAAGGCGGTGATTAGATTGTTGGATATTGAGAGCGGGATACCCGATATGTAGAATTTTGGTAACGGTTATTACATAATTGAGTGTGGAATTTTATTATTTGACATTTAAAAGTTATGATTTTCGACTGGAATATATGAATGCTTGGGGATCAATTGTGATTCTTTGAGAAGTGGTTGCACGATGAGCAATGCAGGAGTTTGCTGTCGTTACGATCGTTACGAGTGGCAAATCGGGGTAAACGTTTGGTCTATTGTTTTATATAGGTATTCTATGTATAATTGTATATTTCTACTCGGATCGGACTCGCTTAGCTCCCGCTATGCGAAAGATCAGTGAGCAGGTGTATATGGGAGATTAGAGGAGTCAGGAGAGTCATCTTAAGCCGTAGGGATTTTCCAGTCTCCATGGCTGTCCGGAACGACCTGGGGCTGACAATTCTCTTCCTTCTCATGTCTCAGGAATCCTGAGATCAATCCTGTGGCCTACTATGCCTTCCTGCCCCCTTCGCCACCTCTTCAAAGAGGAGCTTCCTTGTCTCAAGTAAGGGCTACAATAACACTCAGCTAAAGGTGAAAACATGACGTACATACAGCAGGATGTCTGGGAAACTATATTGACATCAGCTCTTTCTCTAATTAATTCATTGAAATTTCATATCTACCTGTTTTACCGTAACCACTGCTTCCTGCCGTCTTTTTCTTTCATTTCTCACTGCTCGGTTAGTTCGATTAATTTCCATTGCTTCCTTGTCAGGTCATTATGAGATAGAGTTGGGCTCATCATGCAGCATTCCTGAGTTTAATTGGCATCTTAACATGTACATAGTAGATGTCAGGGGCATTGCAACAGAGTTTACTGGAGAAGGAAAGCTTAACCATAATAGGGAGTCATGTTCGAAGCGAGACCTGGTGTTTGGGTTTAGAGTGCAGTATAGACGCATGAATAGTGCATGATATTCAAGAATTGTTGATTATTTGATGATTTTATGTAAGCATATGATAGCAAATTATACGATGAGCTGATGAATGATTCGGCTGAAGCTGGCAAAGGGATGGAGAAGGTTGATAGCGGTATTAATTTTTATTAAAAGACTAGAATACTTGATCTCAGTCACTCAGAACGACTACAGTGTAAGCAGAGAAGGCAAGAAAGTGGTAATGAGTGAAGGGTCCTCTATATCAAGCCTATCAGACTCGGATGACCCGTTTGGGTTCTCGAAAGCGGCGAAGATCCGCGTACCAGTCAGCGAATTGCAACCACAGATTATAGAAACTTCCCAAGATCAACAAGAAACATGCAAAGAGCCAAGATCAGAATCACAGGAAGGATCTGAAAGCGATTACAGTCAAATATACACAGATGACATTGATTTCCCCACGCCGGCCACATCCCGCATCTCCGAAAAACCACAGCTAAAAGAGGCAAGGGTCAACATACTGTCACATGTTCCCAGATATCAACAAGATCAAGAAAATATGAAACCACTATCTTTAACTACAGACTCACAGCTTCCTACACGGCCTGAGGAAGATATTTATACTTTCAAAGACGATGCTAAGGGCCACAGGAAACGCCGGACCAAAAGACAAGCAAAGACGACAGTACAGAAGATCACGAAATCTAATACAGGCCATCGGAAGCCTTTAAGCGGTCTGCGATCTTCACTGCAAGATATATCAAACTGGTCCTTATCGGAGGAGGTAGTATCGGGTAGCGACTGAGAGGAGACGCTATGTGGAAGAGGGTATTAGAAATCACGTGAACACGTCACATCAAAAACTCCCTATTTCAAACATTTCCTAATTTGGATAATTGCTATGTCTTTGCTCGACTCTTGCACTCTCGCCAAACCCACGCAATGTGGAAAGTCTACCATCAATTTCAAACAGACATACAGCTGCTTTCATGTGATGCTTGTGATGAACAGGGGATAATTCTGTGAGCTGTTTGAAAGGATTACCCAAATTTCAGCACACAACCTTGACAATAAGGATCAATATTATTCGAAATGGCTCCAGTTGTACGTTAATAGTTTTTGGCATAACCGCGGGCGGTTTGTCTCGTAGGATGGAAAGTTGAGCGTAAATCATGTAGGTGGAATCAGAAGAGTTAGGAATCGAATCAACAAAAGCTTTTGATAACAGTATTTGGGTGCTGATATCTCAATGCTCTTTACCAGATTGCTCATATGTTGTGATTTGCTTGTTTTCTATTCTATTACATGAACGCTATGCTGCAACTGAAGTCCATTATTTGTTCAAACGCAGTAGGCTAACATGTTTTACAGAGATCTTCCAAGAAGGCCAAGGCCGTGAACAAGTACACCGTCGACGTCTCCGCCGCCGTCGCTGCTCAGGTTTTTGAGACTGAGGACTACGTCAAGTACTTGATTGAACACATCAAGATTGACGGAAAGACTGGTGAGCTCGGTGATGAAATCACCGTTGAGGCTTCCGGCAACACCGTTGTTGTTCTGTCCACTGCCAGATTCTCCGGCAAGTACCTTAAGTTCTTGACCAAGAGATACCTCAAGAAGGCTATGTTGATTGACTACGTTAGATTTGTCTCTGAGAAGCAGGGTGTTTACAAGCTTAAGTTCTTCAACATTACGGATCTTGAAGACGAGGAGTAAATATTCCATTTCTGTGTTGATAGTGGCGTCATGATCATAATAGATTCTATGAATCATAGCATATTTCACTTGTAGTTTGTAAAAGAGAACCGCCTTACGTTACCAGTTAGTTGCTTAAACCATGAAAGATAACGCGAGGGTACAGAGTACCATGTGTCCCAAACACCAGCTTTATTCTGATCTCCTCCTACAACTATACGGGGAATTCTCATCTTCCGGTAGTCTCGGCTCACCTTCGGCACTTATCGGATGACATCGGGTCTCCTCTCACTTGAACGTCCGGGTAACACAACCTCATCCGGCTTTCTTATAAAAGAGTCAAAAAGTTTTTCAGCTCTTCGCTTCCTTAGTATTAGAAAGTTGATACGAAAAGCTTTTGAAGTTTTAATATCATCAAGATTTGTGCTTAAGGAGCCTGCCACTAAATGTGGATGTGTGCCCTTTTGCAACCGGTGCTCGTGCGGAAGCTTGAATGGGCCCTTGTTGCCCATGAAGTGAAAAATTACGATATCCCCACCGACAAATCTGAGAACGAAGGTCTATCGGGCATTTTGATCTCCATTCCCGGACTCGTCTGGGTTTGTCGATGATCAATGCCTAGGGACTTTACAGCATATTCCTAAACGTTGTGTAATGGGTCTATGATCCAATTATCACTTGGGTGAAACCATGCTGTCGACATCTTTACTTGTATAGATTGAATTGTGTATAAGGAACCACCAGATCAGAGTCTTATAGAAAGCCGAAATGGGTCAATAATATTGAAGTTTTCAAGCCGTTTTTGAAACGTTTTACCGAAGTTAACGTAGTTCATGATTGCTTTCCGAAACATCGCATCTCGCTCCATGCTTTTAATTTCAGATCATGTAATCATCGTATATTTAATTGAGGTCTGCGATAAGGTTTGGTGTGCGATACATACATTCGGGCTTCTCCGATAACAGTTGAAGAAGGATTGATACGTTTATTGGCTGTTTGTTTGATCCACGCTTTGAGAAGCTCATAGTATTACCTAGTAATATGTTAAAAAACCTGTTCGAGAAGTACAAAGGCTTTCTAGGAACGAAAAGCACCGTCATTGCTCAAATATTCGACTCCGAGTTCCACACGGACTTCATGCATTAAAGTTCCGGACCTGCCTAATTTAGCAGAGCTGCATTCATCGGTGTTCCTATCAGCAAACGATAAACAAGAGAACTAGGCTACTCAAAATGCTCAGATTGTGAGAAAAAACACAAAACATTTGGAAACTAATCCCATAAACTTCATCGCGTGTTCTATCTTTTAAAGACCCCCGTGCTTGGCTAAACGTTACCCCAGATTGCTCGGGGCCCCACTGTAAGCTCAAACCTTTTTTGATCTCCTGCATAGATCATGTACGCTATCTGCAAAGGTTGCACAGTGGTTATAAGCAGCCCTGAAACCAAATTCCTTGCCTCTCTACTGCAAAAAAATACTTCTAACATATACAGAAATAGTACATTAATTATACTAATCTGATATCCCAAAGCATCCTACCTAATTCCCCCATATATAGTCTAAACACTCCCTGAAGCTGATTCCTTGCATTCCTATCAAGGCCAAACCCTAAATAAACTCCTGCAATAAAGTTCGAAGCTTTTTATCTCTCTTTTTTCATCCCAGACGACCAGCTACGATTTGCTCAATAAAGTCGTCAGCAAACTGTCAATTCAGCCCGCCTTCCCGCTTACTACAACCAAATCGACCCTTAGAACAGAACCGCTTTACTTTCTAGTCACATTTTGTTTCACATCTCTCACATTTTTCAACACACTGGACGCACTCGGCCACGAGCTTGACTACCCTGAAGCAACGACTGCCCATTCCTTCACTGTTAAGCTGTGTTAATTATGTCCTTTGAAGGCATTAAAGCATTTTTCGGCTTTGCCCCGTCGCAGGCTGATTTCGAAGCCCGCAAAAGAGTTTTGGATTACCTATCATCCACCCTTGATGATATCAAATTAACGAATCAATCGCCTAAATTCAAAGACAGACTACAGGAATTGTACGAAAGCACTAAAACTGAGATTGAAGAGGAAGAGAAGTCTGGTAACCCTCCTTCTGCTGCTGATGTCGCTAAATTCTGGTCTCTCTGGGATGACATTAAAGAGGAATTACTCAACTACACAACCAATCTACCCATGTACAATAATATCATCCCTGACGGTGATTACGTAGCTATGTGGAGATTTTTAGAGAACGGCCGGTACCCATCGTCGACTGCGCCGCCGGAGGAGTTGAAGAGACGGAAGTCTTCCATCACAGGGCGTGTTAGGTATGCATAGAGGTGAGTGTGTAGTAATATGATATGATAGAAGAGAGTGTAGAGAGAGGAGGAGTAAGGAGAGCAAGAAAGGAGGAAAAAGAAGAGGAGAAGGAAGAGGAGGAAAAAGGGGAGGGAAAAGAGGAGGAAAAAGGAAACAAGAGAAAAGACGAGTCTCAGGGAGCGAAACTTGATATAACTAGCAAGCAAGCTGTCTATTTCCCCTAGTTTTCCATCAGGAGAGTTTAGAGTCCAATAACCAGCAAAGTAAGCTGAATCCAAGCAAATAATCCAGTAATTCTAATTTCACACGTCCCAGGAGTCCGTAGTTCAATGGGGAGCTGACGAAATGCCTATTCGGCTGAAAATAAAACAGATCCTTTGAATTTTGCAGTGAATTCTCCTTTCGGCTCTTCCTTGAATTCGTGCTTCTCACCGGGGTTGTATAATAGGTGAAATGACGACAAAAAACCTTTATATAATTTTACCAGTCTTCTACCGTTTCCCATTCTTTTCCACCGTCTCCCACTGTTCATTCACCTTTTTTTTCACCATTCTTCCGTCTCCATTGAATCTCACCCCACACCACACCCTCTCACCCCACACCATTCCTCTATAATAATCCCTATAGTTCGTCAGCATACCACCCCAAACTCCTTTAATCCCCACCCACCAATTCTCCACCTTTTTTAGCACCCAAATTTCCACCCTCCGCTTATCCACCTCCTTCGTATCTCCCGCTTATCCCGCCTCGGCTTATCCCGCTTCCCTTCGGCTCAATATCGGGTCTCCCCTCACCCCACGTCTCCTCCCACACTTCACGTCTCCTCTCGGAACTCCAAACCCCACAACGGCAGTCTCCATTCCGTCAACAACAGGGTGCGGCTCCGTTCCGAGATTAACGGAATGCTGAACGAGTCCATTTCGGCACTTATCGGAACCTGAATTCGGCACACCACAAATCCGTGACAGCTCGTAGCTGAATTACGGCCTCAGTTGTATGGGAATACGCTCCCTGGTTACCCGTTGGACTCTGACGGCATTTCACCGTCAATTACGCTTTGCGGATTATTCCTTCCGTTCCGCTGGTTCCGAACTATCGCTTCAAAGTGCTCCTAAGTTCTCCGAAGTCTGCCGAAGTTTGCCGAAAAATACGGAAACTGCCGAGCTTTATACAGCTCTGAATATCTACTTGGTGTAACCCCCACTTTCTCAATTCTCTGCGCACATTATGTCTTCCATGTCTCCTTCCCGCTCCGAGAGCTTCATCCTCTTCAACCAGATGTCCTTTTCCGACAACCCGAACGCCCCTGCTGCGCCACAACCCGCCATTTCCCCTCTAGACGACTCAGCCACCGGCCCACGATCTTTCCTCGATAATATAACCCCATCCCTGTCTTTAGAAGCCTTCTCAGCTCTGAAAAGATTCCTCCTACACTCTGAACAAACACCGAGCTTGAACTTTGGACCTGACAGATCCACAGGATCCACGGCTGAGCCTTCGTACTCTACTATCCACGAACTACAGCAAGCAGTGTACCTCCCATTAGGTCCTAACTATTCCCCTGATCCTATACATAATCTTTTCTTTACCGGGTTCAATGAGAAAGATCCTGGTATTCTGTATGCCAAGCACTGTGTACAATGTTTTATAGAAGCTGTTAGATTGCCTCCAGAGGACTTTGCTGCTCGTCAGAGCTGTTTCCGACTCTTGGAGTTTGTATTGAAAGTAGGAGCTCTGAGTATCTCAGTAGCGAAAAAACGTAAACAGTCTGAAGACGCAGGCCAGCGGGAGTTCTCCAGTATGTCTCCTGCCGGATTCCGAGCCGCTTCCGGCGCTTCAGGACCTACAGGAGGATCAGAACCGAGTGCTACGCCCGATTCCCGAACTCCTTCGTCTCCTACTGATATTAAAATAGCTATACTATCATTCTGGAGAGCTCTGACTAACGAGAAATTAGTAGCGTCGCTTGAAACGTCTCTGAAAGCTGTGGAACCGAACTCTGTACCTCTTCACGATATGGTTCCTACTTTGTTTTTCAAGCTGAAACGAGCTAGAAGCCTTTTAAAAGATCTACTGGCTATGAGCTCAGGGTTCTACCCGTCAGAAATGAAATGGGCACCTCCAGCAGCTCATGCGGAAGACCCGCTGGCTCCGTTTGTAGACCCAGGGAAGAACCCAGCTCCTCCGCCAGCTACAGAGACTCTTACGGCTTTGCAGTTTTGGAAAATATGGTCAGAAATCTGTCCTGTGCTGAGCGTAATTCTCGGTCCTCAAAACTTAGCAGTACTAGAGTCAGGTAGAGTATTAGCATACCCTGTATTGGCTCCGATAGCTGGGCCAGGGTTTTTCCCTCCTCCGTATGTTTCCCGGCCGGTAACTCCGTCTTTGATGTCGTCACATGTCCAGCTGCACCAGCAGTTCTTCCTAAACCAGAATACGCCGCAGCCAGGGGATCAGCCGACGGGTGCGGCTGTTCCGCCGGTGATTATGGCCGACGGCACTGCTGGAGGCGCGGGGCACACAGCTGGGGCGGCTGGGAAGTATCGGATAGGAGGAATTGGCGGGGTGACTATTGATAAGCCGATTCATATACCGAAGCAGCAGCCTGTGATAGATTTGGGTGTAGAGATTGCGAAAGTGAATCAGGAGAAAACGGAGAGAGAGCCGAAAGATTCAAAAGATCCGAAAGATCCGAAAGACCGGGAGACGAAAAGGCCGGGAATATCCATTCGGAGTTCTATTAGAGCTTTAGAGCATGAGGACGGAGGATCAGGAGGCGCAGGAGGCGCAGGAGGCGTAGGAGGCGGAGGAGCCGGTGGAGGCGGAGGCTCAACTGAGGGATCCGTAGGAACAGTGCGTACCGCTTCTGTGGCTGGAATCGGAGGAGACGGCGGGCCTGGAGGGCCGGGAGACGGGCCGAATGCGAAACGGCCCAGCGTACAGCCATTGGGGAGATTCGGAAGTCTGAAGAATCTGATTCGGTCTTTTTCAGAGGGAGAAGATTGATTTGTAAGGATAGAATTATGTAATATTTCGGATGTTTACTGATATATTGCTGGGATGTATCTGTGGTGAGAGAAAGCCGAGGTTGGAAGTTTAGCCGTAGGAAAGCGGGGATCCGCTTTTGTATACTTAGTAAGCAGGAGGCTGCTGAGACGAATTGTCGGTATTTATGGATTAGAGTGGTTTATAATGGTTTATAGTGGTTTATAGTGGTTTACAGTAGCATATCTGTCGTATTCCGCGCCATTCACTACATTCTGCAGCCAGATAAGTCTTCCGAAAGCTCGGATACTCCTGATGTATTAAAAGGGCTTTCAAAGCATCTCATTCAATTATATCCCTACAATACTTGCTATAAATTGAAGGATTATGTATTTTAAAACCTCAAAATCGCATATGTTTCTGCGAAATGCTTTATTTTGCTAGCTATGGCGGCCTTTCCGTGGTTTTCTGGAAGAAATTTCTGGGGCGCTGGGCTCAGAATTAGGAATTCGATTAGAATGAATAGTATACATTGGTTTATACACCAATATTTCAGAAAGAATCGCTAAATTCTGTTAATTTCTGGAGTTCAGGGAGTCGGAATGATGTCAGCTCCGATGACGAATTGATTTGAGTTCCAGCGAGCAGTATATGTTGGATAAAACGCACATCTCAGAAGTCCACTGTTCAAGTAAGCGAGGGAGCTATGTATTCTGCTATTGAAGACAGTGAATATTGCTGTTTAAACCTGTTTATAAGTGTAACATAATGAGTACGATTATCGGAGTAATGAAAGAGAATAGTCGTGACTAGAAGGTGAAATCAGTAGTAGTAGGGGCACGTAGAGAGTGAAGTAAATTGTAAAGTAAATTGTAAAGTAAATTGTAAAGTAAATTGTATAGTAAATCGTAAAGTGAATTGTAAAGTAAATGGCGATGTTGAGCAGGAAGAGGAAAAGCCAGCAAGGTGAAAAATGGTTAAATCCAGCAGAGATGTAAGTAGGAGGTAGAAAAATAACTAGAGAAATGAGGAGACGAAGGAGAATTAATGAAGAGTGAGACAGCCTGGAAATATTGATGTTCCTTCTTTGTTCCCTGGAGGAAGATAATACATACAAATTGACCAACTCGAAAGAACAGGAAAAAAACAAAGTCTCTTCGCTTTTACGTTTGAACTTCTTGATCTCACGTCTTATATCTACTATTTCCTCTATTGTTTCAGTTCACTCAATTCCTCAATTGCTTCTTTCTGGGGTTTCAAACATCTCGGGGTTATTAGAAATTCACCAATTCTTTCGTCAGATTTTATCTTTCATTCTTTTTCTCTTATTCCTCAATTCCTAAATTAATAATATCAGTGGTAATTTGAAGATAATGCAAATGAAACATTAAAATCTAAAGAAACAGGAAGTTGGAGGTATACAAAGTGTATAGGTTTGCCGAGTATATAGAGGTATCAGAAACATAGCAGTTAGAACTCCTAGTTGATAACACACCTGAGGCCTTCAAGCAATTCCTTGAAAGAAACTGTTTACTTTCAATACTAACTAGTTTTCCATTCAGTTCTTCTCTACTTCAGCCCTGAGCATCGCAGGCATTGGAATCGCTGATCACTCAAACTATTACTGGCCGCTTAGCTTGGAGTATTGGCAATACATAAACTGGAAGGAAATGTACTCAGCAGAATGATTACAATATAAATGGAACTAATAGAACTCTCATCTTTACTCTCATCTTTACTCTCATCTTTACTCTCATCTTTACTCTCATCTTCCCCTCTTTCTCTCCTCTTTCTCCCCTCTTCCTACTACTATTCAAACAATAGATTCAACGCTATACAACAACTAGTGATGGAACAACCTAATGCTGTTCTCCACATACACAATGCCAAAGGAATCAGCTGCTGCAAGCACTGCCTTATCCTGAACAGAACCCGAAGGAGCAGCAATGTACTTCACACCAGATCGAGCAGCACGGTAGACGTTATCAGGGAATGGGAAAAACGCGTCAGAAGACAAGGAAACTCCTTCCAGCTTAGAAATCCACTCAGCCCTTTCTTCAGGAGTCAAAGGCTCTGGTACAACAGCAAATTTACTCTCGTATTCAGATTTCTCAGGCTCAGTTGTAGGAATTTGTCCTGTAACGTATAAATCAATAGCATTTGACTTATCAGGCCTTTTAACGCCTTTAGCCCATTGGAATCCCAAGACACGCGGGTGCTGTCTGAGCCACCAATTGTCTGCTTTATCACCAGCTAATCTGGTGCAGTGAATACGAGACTGCTGTCCAGCTCCGAGTCCGATAACCATACCGTTCTTAGCGTAGCATACAGAGTTGGATTGAGTGTATTTAAGAGCAATTGTTGCAACAGTTAAATCGACAACAGCTTGTTCTGGCAGGTCTTTATTCTCAGAGATGATTTCTTTGAAAGATGAAGAGTTGATGATCGCGTCATTCCGTTTCTGCTGTAAAGTGATGCCATAAACTTGACGAGATTCAACTGATTCAGGAGTGTAGTTTGGATCAATTTGCAATACAGTGTATTTACCATTCTTCTTCTTTTTCAGTAATTCTAAAGCTTCAGGTTCATATCCTGGGGCGATAACTCCGTCGCTGACTTCTTTAGAAATGATTTTAGCAGTAGGAACGTCTACAATATTAGATAATGCAATCCAATCACCAAATGATGACATTCTATCAGCTCCTCTAGCTCTAGCGTAAGCATTTGCTAAAGGAGATAATTCAGCAATATCTTCTACAAAGTAAATCTTCTTTTCTACGTCAGATAATGGAATTCCTACGGCGGCTCCTGCGGGGGAAACGTGTTTAAATGAAGCAGCAGCTGGCAAGTTTAAAGAAGCAGACAATTCTTTAACAAGAGGCCAAGAATTAAGAGCATCCAACAAGTTAATGTACCCAGGAGACCCAGAAAGGACTTTAAACGGCAGCTCGCCTTGAGGCAGGAAAGCCTGAGCCGGTTTCTGATGAGGATTTGCTCCATAACGCAATGGTAATTGAGAGATTCCTTCAGCATACTGTTTACGGAAGTAATCAGAGATAGCAGTATCGTAGTCAGCTGTATGCTCAAAAGCTTTCAAAGCATATCTGTTCCGAGATTCTGCCGAGATTTCTCCCTTGTCCAGTTCTTCCAAGAATCCAGCATAGTCTTTAGGATCAGAAAGAATAGTAACTCTAGCGTGATTCTTTGCAGCAGCTCTGAGCAAAGTAACTCCACCGATATCGATTTCTTCGACTGCTTCATCGACTGTTACGTTGATTTTCGCAATCGTCTCTTTGAAAGGGTATAAATTGCAAACCACGAAATCTACTTTCTCGATTTGCTGATCTTCTAAATCTTTTTCATCAGATTCAATATTCCGGGCTAAGATACCAGCATGTACAGCAGGGTGTAAAGTCTTGACTCTGCCTCCGAGCATTTCAGGAGCGTGGGTGATCGACGAGACGTCTTCGACGGGGAACCCGGCCTCACGGATAAGCCGAGCAGTACCACCAGAAGCTAATAAACGGACATTGTTCTTGACGAGTCCCTTTGCCAAGTCTAACAACCCGGTCTTGTTGTACACGGAGAGGATGGCAGTTTTCGTGGTTCCAGTCATTGTGGCGTTTTCGGCTGTAAGGGCGGAGACTTGCGAGAGTGCTAGGATGCCGAGATAGACGATGGGGCGGAGTTTAGCGGGGTAATTTCGGGGAAGGAAGTGTGGCTTGCGGATGGCGGTGAGATAAATTTTATGATTTTTTTTTTTAGTCCTCAATGGCTGTCCGGTTTTGGGGGATCGTACATGTGAGTTTGGGAGGGGGGGGGAGGCGAGAGATGGACGAGGAGAGGGGGAGGGGGGAGACAGGGGAAGGAAAGGAAGGAAAGGAGGGAATGAGTAGAATGGGACAGAAGGAATTATGGGAGTAGTGGGAGTAGTGGGAGTAGTTTGCAGTTTTGGGATCTACGGGTTTTAGATGGAATAGCTGGTGAATAGTAGCCGAGAAGCGGTGGTGTGAGATCAAAAATGGGCTGAGATGCAGGGTCAGGGAGGATGCATAAATGTGCATGAGGATGCATGAGTTGAGAGTGACGATCGAGTGGGAGCGCAGATGGGAAACTACTGGCTAATTGAACAGGAAATTTGAAGAAATAAACTGCCGAAGATCAATTGTGAGTGGTAGTGGTGGACAAAACCCATTTAGAGCGTATATTACGACGTTTTAGGACAAAATGTACAGGCGGAGTCCCCGGATGTCTGGGTGTGGATCGGAAACAGCGCTGGCAATCGAAGGGAGACGCGAGGTTTCTAGCTACGAGGAGACGCGAAATATACTGGAAATTTTCAGGCGGAGCTTCAAGTGATCAAAATGACTGACATACAGTGACAATATTGGAGTTCTGAAGGATCTATCTCGGAGATTATACATAGACAGATCATGCGTTGAAAACTAGACGCTTCCTTCATAGAAATTTACGTTATAATATACTCTTCTACGACTAATCCCGTACAAATTGTCAGTTTATTACTATCTCATTACCAGTTTTAGTGAAAAAAGTAGACATAACTTCTGATAATTGTAGCAATACGCACCCCAAGCAATGAGCCAGAGTCAACCTGTTTAACGGTATCTCCACAAGCTGAGGGTGTTGTGCTTCTTCCAAGTATGTCTTCTTCCAGCCTTTGTCTTGTTGTAAAGATGTCCCTTGTTGATACCTCTGTTCTTCTTTCCAGAGGAAGTAAGGCCACGAGCTTCTCTGTGCTTGTGGACAGGGTTGGCAATCCAGTTGTATTTGGCGTCTCTTCTGATAGCCTTGTGCTGGGGGTCAACGAGAATGACTTCGTAGTACTTGTAGGTAGAATCCTGGTTAACCCAGTAAGAGTTCAGGACACGCAAGTTAGAAGCTCTTCTTCCGACTCTCTCTTCAGCAGTAGTTTGCAGAGACTTCTGGTACTTGAGCTGGTTCACACCCTGGTTGGTGGGCTTACCATAGGTAGCACCCTTGGGCACAGGTCTCTTTCTGCCACCTCTTCTGACTCTGATTCTGAACAGGACAAATCCCTGCTTGGCCTTGTATCCCAATCTTCTGGCCTTATCAGGACGAGAAGGTCTGCTGATACGGTGAATAACGTGGAGCTGACGGTATTCCCAGCATCTGACTCTGTGAAGGAATCTGACAACGTCAGACTGCTTCTTTCTCTGGAGCTCTTCGAGATATTTGTAGGCACCCACTGGAAATTCGTTAGTATGATGATCTTGTTATTAATGTAGCTCGAATTGATGACTTACTTTTGATGATATCTGATATAAGTCAGTTGATGGTGGTTGATCAACTCAGCTGTATGTCGTGCCTGTATGACCTACAGTATAATGTATACAGGTAGAAACAGACTCACTCGATATACTCCCCTGCCTGTCTGGGTCCTCGGTACTGTGCGTTACGAGATTCTGTGAGTCGGTTGACTTTCCACTCTGCAAATTTCACATTGTCAAATGCCAGTCTGAAAAGTACACATGGATGGAATATACGAGCACAAGTTGGTGGAAAGAGAATACCCGCACTAAGGACACGTGAAAATCACATGATACTAAAATAAGGTCTTGAGATCGGAGTAGAAATGCCTCAAGATCCGAATATATTCCGCAAATAGTCATGCTTTTGACTATAGATATTACTCGGGTGCCTGTTATGATTGTATATGAATTAGGAGATATCTTAAAATGGATGGAAATTGGTCTACTTTCGATCAGAATACTGGATATCCGAGATGGAGTGTCCAACAATCAGATCACAAGTCAGAACTTTGTGGTTTTGCAGCTAAATAACGATACACATCCACAAATAATCATAGCGGATCACCTGGTGTACCTTTCAGTTAATAAATTTAGGTAAAATAATAGCAATCCCGCTAGCAGTGTGTAATTCTATAGGTCTCAATCATCTCAGTGAATTAGCTCGCATATTTATGCATATCCATGCATATTCTCTCCCGTTAGAAAGTGAATATCTTGTAATTATTGTTCACGTACACATAAATTTCTGTAATAGTATGTAAGATCTTGTAACAACGGTCCTTCGTTTCCAGTTTTCGAGCTGCTTTCGACATTCGCTGGTGTAATTCAATAAAGAATTCTTGGTTTCCGTCCCCCTTAACTGAACTTGTAACATTGTTTACGACAGGTAGAGCAATCAAGTGTATAGAATCTCCAGTACTCTCGGTCATGGAGACCCCACCCCCCGTCTCAACCCAGCCGAGGTGAAATTTTGGTTTGAGAGTCCATGTGATTGCTGCCGAGGTGAAACTAAATAAGTTCAATTTGAGATTAAAGTTCTGAGGTATTATAGTACGGATAATACGAGTCACTTTTCGACCCAATTCAACCCGGATTGCCGTTTTGGGCTACGCGGGTGTTCAGTTTAGTGAACCACACGCAACTCAATACAAAAACCTTAAATGTACGGATGACTGGTGGGACTCTGGAAGAGCTTTTACTCAATAAACCCGAAAATAAACAACAGAAAGTCAGTAGAGTACGAGGTTCCTGGAACTGAGTGTTGAAATGGGTTTATAGTCTGAATTCAGTGTACTTACTACTAAAAAAGATCAAACTACGAGGCCCCAAAACACAAAATGTGTGGACTTAGAGTCAGCTTGAAGATGTAGATTTCGAAATTCTTAAAATTTCTTCAAACTTCATGTCTTTAGCTTTTTGATGTACTGTCAGACGGCTGAGGAGAACATTAATTTCTAGCTACAGGAACTGCAGAACTCCGAAAAAGCCGTGTATTTTTGGAAGGCTGAGACCTCGATTTCACGCAGATTCCAGTGGCCCTGGTCGTCAAGAATCCACATAACACGTCCAGTCTCCAATGTCCCCGGTTCTGGCCTCCAAGCTTACTAGTATTTTGGTTAATGCTAATGTACAAGTCTAGAGTTCTTCTACGGCAAGCATCTGAGGCTGAGACATGCTCAGAACGGAATCTATTTCTGGAAACTTTCCAGCTGCTTGGTAGCTACCGTGAGGCTGACCATTCTGCCGACTACGCTGATTTGTAATACTCCATGCTATTCAGAAAATGTCTGCATTACGTCTGGTTGGCCACAGGGCAACAGAAGGCCTGAAAGTTTCATACGAAAGCCGCACAGATTAATTACACTCATTATTTACTAACTTCGGTCTTTTGATTGAAAGTGGCTTGCTATGTAGCTTGTTATACGGTTTAATGAGCAATAAAAGTCTACAAATCATTATGATTACTCTAAAAGCTCTCAGCAGGTTTGCAGCTTTGTGATTAACCTCGGGATCTTCGTATTTTCGATGATCCTGCCGAACATTTCTAAGCTCAGGACGTTTCAAAATAAAGTTAAAGTTGGACATAAACCCTAAGCCGCAAGACAAAACCTTCTTTATTCGATAAACTAGATTCCCCTTTCAGTATGTGGAATTACACAGCACATATTAAGTAAGCTAGACGTGTAAGGAAGCATAATTCTATTTCAAATTGGCCAATTATTCTTGCCCCAAGAAGCTTCTGTGAGCTGAAAACCTGGCCAGATGTTTGCTAACCACTTGCTGTATTCAGCACCGAACTATAGATTTAAACCTCCCTTTTTGAGCTTTACAGATTGACTTGGGATGCATGCGAGCTCAACCGAATCAGGAACACCACCCAAACTCTAACTCAATTCTACCATCCAGCTCTTAACGGGATTTCTCAAAAATACAGCTTAACGGCTTCCGTTTTACAACGCATTTATCCTCTTCAGACGCAAGCACTACTACTTCAGCTCTTGCAAGACAATATTATTTTTGAAAATTCTCATACTACTTTACTACGTCTCAGCAGTCTCAGCAGGTGCTCAACAGGTGATGAAAGAGCAGAGTTGATATAGGAGACAATCGAGGTTTCATTGTAGAGAAGAACCTTCAGAAAGACAGTGAAATCTTCCAGCATATTCACTTACACAAGATTATGAAAGACTCATCCATGTAGCCAACAAACACTTACTTTGACAGATGAAAATATAAATAGAAATACAAGTGAAAAAAATAATATTCTACTCTCGGTGCCGGAAGATTTACGAAAAGTAGAATCCGTATAGAGTAGAAGTTCCGTTGTAAAGACAGAGGAAATGATTTTATTGAAGTAAGTATTGTAAATTAAGCTGCTACAGTGGAGTTTTGCGTACTCGCTCTGTACTTGGTCTGAAATATCAGACATTCCGATCTCCTACACTTCCTAATTGTTTCCCATAATTTATGGTTCTTCAGCAGAAACCACAGGATTCGTAAGTGAGTTCCTAACTTTGCTACAAGCTTCCTGCTACTTTCAGGGTTTCCCTCTTTACAAGTTAAGCGGATGGCTTCTCAACAGCCAGTGAAAATCCCGAAAATATGTAGAATAAGCGGTAGGCGAAAATCCAGGGAAATCAGAGCTTTCTAGCATACTTTCAAATTGATTCTCTCTCCAGCTCTTACAAATTTTGAATTTCTATTCTTTCCCCTCTCTGAGTGTATAGCCAAGACTCCGAGTTGTTCTCTCCGCTCCTTCACATTTAGGATGTAACTTATTTAGCGAATGTGGAAGTCTGGTGAGACAGGAGAAACAGCAAATAAAGAATAGATGAATGGAACATAAAGGAAAACAGTTAAACAGAAATTACATTATAACTACAAAAAGAAACAAGCCGTATGCCTGTAGAAATGACAGCAAATAATATCAAATTTACCAAGCTTTGCTACTCATAACTAAAAGAAAGAGAAGATGAGACTTGCAAATGGGTCCTGCCTATCTCCATTACTTGATGTAGTTTTGAGAAATGAAGAACTTCTGTAAGCTGGTTTCCCATAGTGGAATCCTTGATATTGCATTCAGTTCATCTTTTTAATTAACTTCGCCAATTATATACTGCGCATCTCTCAGATATTTCCAAGTATACACACCAGGAAGTGCTCTTTGCTATTCAAAAAGTGATTTGCTGAGTTTCAGGGTGTGTAAACATATCTCAAATATAACTACATAGAGAGGAGTATATACATATATAATGAGAAGTATATAAATATCTGGTAAGGATACTGATCACGTATAATGTTAAGTGAATTCTACTGTATGAACTCCTATCTCAGAATCTAGAAGCATATATCCGTGTTGATTCTCACCTCGTAGTCCGCCTAGACATCTACCGGCTAATACCTGTTAACGATCTCTATCGCCTGACTTTGATTTTATACCCGGATCATATCCAACTCATATTCTTACCACAGTAAACCTCTATAAACACTTTTCGAATCATCTTTCACTCACGCCAGATACTACTAGAGATGAATATATAAAAAACTGGTATACATAGATTTTGTTATATGACGATACTCATCTGAGAGGTCAGATTTCTGTTGTTTTCAGTTTTGCCCTGTTTTTCGAGAAACATTTTCAGCTAGCAAGGACCCGAGTCATCAGCGGATTAACTGCCAGGTGAAACAATAGCATGCCACTTAACTGCTCTACCTGTTGCTGTGTTCTGAGCATTTAAACAGCTGGGAGAGAAGCAAATCCCACTTGAGAGGCACAGGGCTGAAACTGATGCTGAGGTGAGAAATTGGTCAACAACAAGACTAAAAAATAGCAGAATAGGAAGAGCTCAGAAAACGGGATCCGGCAGAGAGAAAAGATGCTCAAAGAATGAAGAGGGTGAAGAGGTTGATTAGGAATTCCAGAATGCCGTATTTGAGCGTTGATGACATTGAGGTAAAGTACTTTCAAGTGAGATGCTTGTTGTTCGTAGTTTGATATTTCTTCTTTCCTATTTTCTATATCCAATTTCCATTTCCTTTTTTCTATTACCTATTTCTACGTCCTGTTTTCTATCATCTATTTTTGTTTCATCTTTTCTGCTGGATGTTCTCCATAGAGAATAAAAAGAAGGGCATTGCGACCTTCTAGAAAATCCTGATAAGGTGGAAAGCCACCTATCACAACTTTCTGTGCTGTTCTTGTTCTTGAAGCTCCTTTTCTTCTCGGCGTAGCTATAAGAAGATCGTCCAAGTTTCTTCTCACGGACTGCTTCTTCATAGATCTTCCGTGCTTAAATCTGTAAAATGCTTGAGAGCTGTGCATCAGATTAGTAAAGTAATCACCATCTAGCCAGAACATACTAAAGGATAATTATCCAAGAGTTCTCACAACAAGAACAGTCAGAGAAAGTAGCAAGAACATTTCTATTCTTTGATCTTCTCAAGATTTTGCTCTATTTTCTTCTTCTCTATTAATGATTTCTTGAATTTAGAGATATGTTTACTAATTGTAAGGCACCTTGCAAAGCTCTGCAGATCTTTTCTCGGAAATCCATCATCTAGAGTATCTTAAAGATACAAACTGCCTGACTTATGCCTGAAATCTAAGTGAATTGCTACTCAGATGTTAGTGATTTATAGAGCGGTTTATGTAGATATTTCAGGGAACTAGCTAGCCATATTTTTTGTTAAATTAGAGTGAAATTAACCTGATTGCTGCTTTACCGACTTCTTCCGAGGTTTCCCTGAAATTTCCATGATCTTCCAACGTTTTTTTGTGTTTTTCCAACTTTTTGTAAGTACTTTGCTTTTTTCATAAGGCTCCTACCGCTGCAATAAGTTTGACAGTTTAAACAGAGCTAAGGCTAGGGAGTTGACCTCTCATAACTAGCAGAACTCCCTTTATATCTGTCATAGCTTACTGCATGCCATACCTGTCGATCGCAGAAGATTAAGGGGGTCTCAGCGAAGGAAAGAAGGAAGGTACACAGAGGATATCGATAATCACAGATTTCAAGAAATATAACTCTGGAAATCAATTGATATCACTACTTTATTGGTTTATTGATCAACTATTTTATTGATTTATTGATTTACTGATTTCCTTCACCGAGGATCCCATAGTAAAAATTAAGGTTATAGTTTAAGGCACCAGTGCTGCAGGTACATGCACGACCCAAATTCCTGCAGAAGTGACATCATAAGCCGTTGGAAATGTGAAGATGGAGTGAATACAACTTGAGTATTTCCTCTCTCAAACCACTATTATAGAATATTTCCATACAAAATGGGCAGTCTGATCATCGCAGATTTGTAGACCTCTGAAATCCCCCTCTTGAAATCCGATTTTCAGCCTCCAGCACTTCCTAGTAGTCTCATGTTTCCCTCTGTCCTCCTTCACAATAACTATCTATCTTCAAATCGTACTTCATATATTTGCCAAAGGGGATATATGACCTATCTGTTTTCTTCGTTTCTTTCCTATCTGTTTGCTTAGCGATATATATTATAGAAATAGTCATAGTATTGAGATGTATGGTATATATAATTCATCGTATAAACAGCTGTAGACTATCAACAGGTATATTATAGATTTATATGTATATATACAGTATAGATAGATGTATAGTATAATAAATAGTACACGATTACAAGAATATACAGTATTAACATAGATGTCATGCGGGATTGGAAGATAAATGCTGTGATGCAATTATGTGCGAAATGGCAAAGAAACTCCGACTCCAACTCCAACTTCTAGACACACATTCTTCACTGCTTTCTTGACAATTCAGCAGCTCCAAGAACTCCAAAGTTGGATCTTCTGGAGACGCGGCTGGAATAAGCAGATGTAAAATATAGCTAAGACTCAGGAAATCAGCATTCCGAAAGCAGGAAGCAGGAGTCAGCTTTAAAATTCTCAACTAACCTAATCAATTTTAGGTTCAGACAGAATTTACTACGCCAACTATCAAATCGTCGTACTATCTCCTTTGAAGAGTTCAGAAAAGGCCGAGATTCCGCTCAGCTGAGCCACAGGAAACGCAAAGAAACACAAAATTTTACTCCAGGCTACAACGGTGGTTCAAAGGCACATTTCCCTTTAGACTGCTCAAAGTTCCGCCAAAGTTTCTCGGCCTTTTCAGCGCCTCCTCGGCATTTCTTCGGCAGTTTATTCTTTCTCTTCTACAACTCCCTCCCTCTGCCCAAAACGTAGGAAATTTGCAGAAAATAATCCAAAATGCAGATATTCCGATGGACAGGCAAATATGCAGAGACCGAAACTGCAATAAAACAGACGACAAATCAAGAATTCGTCTGATATGACGCTTGCTGAGTTTATACAGAAAGCAGCGCGAGTAATTCTGTGATTCTACGATTTATTCATCATTCTACTATGTGGATCTCTCATTTTTCCGCTTCTTGACCGAAAAGCCTGGCTGACTGTGGCAGAACTTCGGAACTGAATTCCCATTTTCCCGCTCCTTCTTCCGATGTTCTATTTCGACATGAGAAATCCCGCGGAAGTATCAGAAACCTGCTGGATTCTCTTTCTGCATTTTTCTTCTGAATATCCGACTGGGTTTTCTACTTCCGGTCTACGATAATAAATAATTATTACGGTCGGCCTGCGTTTCCAAGGCCTTTGGTTTTCTTCTTTTCTTCTCACTGTTTCTTTCATTTCCCCTCTATTATTGTCCTCTTCCTCTTTTCCTCCTCTTTGCCTCTCATTAGAAATTCTCTTTTCCGTCTTTTTCGGCCGTTCGCGGCATTCTCCAGGCCACCGGTTAACCGTTTCCGACGGTCGCTGCGCCACAGTCAGCCACAACTGACCCCCGAAACCCACGGCTGCTACTCCGAGTGAGACCCGACGTCAATGAGTGTTTTCCGTTAAAATTACCGATCTTTCCTTCCTGTAATTCGGCATTTGAGCCTTCCGCGCCGCTCTTATTTATCCGTCTGTGGTATTTCCGAAACTTCCGAAGCTGCCAACCGCCTGCTCCGGAAATTCTCGGCACTCAGCCACATCAACCACAAAACCAACCTCAACCTCCACGGAGTTATCCCCGCCACTGCGCCTCCGAACTCTTCCGTCTTTGCGGCTTTCTCACTCTGTGCGCCGAACTTCCGCTGCTTCCGCTGCTTCTGCTACTTCCGGTACTCCCGCTGCTTCCGCTGCCCGAGCCGCCTCTCGGAGCGGGCCGAACCCGCATATTAGACAATCTGTGGTGCAGCATAAAACGGCGGAGCTGCTCGTCCAGTTCGCGCCGTTCCGCGCCTGTAAGAAACCCACGCCATCGTGCCGGCTGGTTGAGCGCGTCTGTGTACTCATAAACGACTGGGAATCTTGCCGAAGGAGAAACTGAGGCTGAGTGGAAAGTGGCGTAGAATGTGGCGGGGTCTGGAGTGAGAGCCGAAGTGTGTTTTTCATACCAGTTTTGCCATAATTCAAGCGGGTGTGTCGAAGGTTCGAAAGCTGGTGGTGGCTGAATTTGATGTAATTGTGGCTGAGAACCGAATCGGGCAGGGAAATATGGCTGAAACAACGACGGCGCATCTGTGGCGGTTGCGGCGGCGGCTGCGGCGGGCAGAGGAGCGGCAACGGCAGCTGTGGTGGCTGAATTCTGAGTCGGCTGCGCCACGTCTTCCTCGTACGACAGGTACTGATTCGATTCCTGGGGTTGGAGGCGCAGCATAGTGGCGTTTGTGGCATGCGGCACAGAAGCAAGAGGCGCAGCAGAGCGGGCAGCGGGGCAACGAGCGGCGGCACCGGGGGACGCCGCGAGTGTGTCGGGAAGTTTTTGTATCTTCCGCTCCGAGGGGGCGACGAGTTGATTGAGATGCGATTGGGGCTTGCGTATGCGGGTGTACGTAACACGGAAGAAGGAGAACCGGGTTCGGCTAGCGCATGCTAACCGTAACTCTAACTTTAATGCAGGCCGGATTGGGAAGAAACGGGAGGGGGGTGTGCGAGAGACAGGGAGAGCGGAAGAGTACGGGATATCGCGGAAGAAGCGCAGGACGCGGGAGGTGGCTATGTGGGGTTGCAGAGAAGTAGGGATATTGCAGAAATGGGAACATAGTGGGATTTGGGCAAAAAGATGGTTACGTGGAGTGTTTGGAATGCACTTTACTGGGAATCGAGAGCTGCAGAATGCAGTATCGGCTTGGAACTCACTGCGTACAGTTGTCTGACCGTCTCGGTTGTTCTCGGCTATTCAGCGGAAAGCAAACTAAAAAGGGGTTTTATGGTGCTACTTTTGAGACGGCTGAAAGCCGAGCATGTACTCCTTTTGCCCTGTTCTCACGTCGCCGAGGGGGGCTTTCTCGAGCGTTCTGTAGTCCCATGCCGATCTTAAATAAGATTGCACTTGGCGTTCTAATTCTGGACAATCGGCAACTTGAATAGGCAGGTATGGTAGTCGCAGTTTTCGAAACAGGACAAACGGGCAGAATTAGGTTTCCACAGCTTGCGCCAGTGGTGCGCTCGACGTTTGCTCTGGTCCCGAACATAGCGAGGCTACGCAGCTCACAGTTAGCAATCAGTTGCGGGTGAATTTTGCGGATATTCGTTTAGAATTTGGTTAGAATTTGGCGCATTTTTGGCAGCTTTCGGATGCTCAGAAGTTGTATTTGCAGACCATTTCGATAAAGTTGAGCGAGAGAGCTATGTACTGCGCTGGAAAGCACTCAAATACGAAAGAAACACATCGGTTTTAACACAGAAGTCTCAGTTTGTTCTGGTGTTTCATCGAGCAGCGGATGAGCCGATAACGCCTATCCTGCTACTCCAGAACTGAGTTGAAATCAATTACAGTTTGGCTTAGTTCTAACGCAGAAACTGTACAGAGAAACCCAAGTTTACCGATGTCGAAGTAGCGAAGCATCCGCTAGCTTGATCCAGCGAAAAGGTCGCACTATACGGTAGACGCAACTTGGAAAATCCAAGGGTTACTGCCTGTTTCGCCCTGCCAGATGTGGTCTTTTTACTGCTGATATGCTAGAAGGCTCAGGTACCGGCGTTCTGCGTTAGTGTTTAGCAGTTGACGTTATGCAGGCAAAACTTTAAATCCTGTTTCGGTTACAGTAAGACAGAATCAAGAAGCAAGATATCATCAGCGGAGTGTTGAGTTCCACGTCTTCTATTCCTTACTGTCTGAATGTTTGAACACTCTCAGAAGGCATCTAGCCCATACTGAAACCCCGCAGCTTGCCGCTATTTAACTGAACTGCGAAATTCTGGCCGTCAGCCCATCTCTGCAGACAAATATTAAGTTAGGGGCTAGCATAAAGTTGGGTGTTCTCATAGATGGCAAAAAATCTGTACGGATGGAAATTTGAGAATTTACCGTACATATGCAGACGTATGCATACATATGCATATACAATGCGTGTAAATGCATGGATATGCAAGTAT